>CAJNJA010014533.1:0-11491 GCA_905231915.1 Symbiodinium necroappetens | reverse complement strand
GGGGGGGGGGGGGGTCGGTTAAGGTTTACATCCCCCAGAACAGTGGAGCCCTCGCGAAGACCTAAAAGCCATATTAAAGCCCGGCTC
This sequence comes from Symbiodinium necroappetens, assembly GCA_905231915.1. Lineage (NCBI taxonomy): Eukaryota > Dinophyceae > Suessiales > Symbiodiniaceae > Symbiodinium > Symbiodinium necroappetens. The sequence goes on along the minus strand of CAJNJA010014533.1, from coordinate 11,404 downwards.
AATGAGACTATGTTATCATGTTGAAACCCAATGAAAGCGTAGAACCCTCTGTCACAACTCCTGCCCTAAAACCCATATCAAAGCCCGGTTCAATGAGAGTATGTTCCTAGGACCCTCTGGTACAACTCCTGCATCTCTTTTCAGGAGCAGCATACCTTGAAGAGTATGCCAGCCTCTCTCAGGCGGGTGACACAGGACCTAGAAACGGGAGATGTCCCGATCTCTCTGCTGTGGCCTCAGAACCCAAAACTTTCCCAAAACCGTGAAACCCCAAACCTTAACCTCCCTGAGCCCCCAGTATACAAGCCGGGAAAATACGTAATCTGTGGCCCTCTGTTCCCTGCCGCCCTCACGTCCACTCGGGGCCCGCAGCGCTGCGAGGGCTGACGGGGTCCACAAAGCTCAGTCCATCCCCGGCCGGTGGATCCAAGGGAAGAAACCAAAGCCATGGATTTGGACCCAAACAAGCCTTCCTCGGTTGTGGTTTAGGGCTGCAGGCGTAGAGTTTAGGGACCCAGGGATTGCGGGTCTTCGGGTTTGGGCTGGGGTTCGCGGTGAGTGGCTTAGGGCTTTGGGGTTGAGTTTAAGGTTTGAGTGGTTTTGGGGTTTTAGGGTCTGAGGTTTAGGGCTCCTGAGTTGGAGTTCACAAGCCCTAAAAAATCATTTTTCAATAAGGTACCTGTGAGACCATTGCGCAACAAATGAACAGAATCTCATATTGCCACCTAGCTTCAAGTTGCGGTAGGCTCCGTAGTCGTACTTCGAAAATCTGCCGCTCTGAGGGCTGGCCACAGATGTCTGCTTCTCACAGAACTCGATTGTCGTAAGACCCTTCATCATCAGCATCACCTTACTTCCCCATCGCCCACGGAAATAAAGAACTTGCAGCAGCATAGGATTTTACATGCAAGAAGCCGCCAAGCTTAGACTAACCACTGCTCAGCATTTAAATGTGGAAAAAAAGTCGCATGGAAGCCCGAGAAGAGGGTCAGAAGGAATCCCATGAATGCAGTGGTCACGAAGCAAAGCATCAGGAGGAATCTCTGCGAGATGGGCATGTCCTTTCAGGGTTGCCCCTAAGCCCTGAACTGGGTTCTTCACCCTCGTGCTCCAATCCTAACCCCAATTACGATAAGAAGGTACCTCATGCGATCGATCCAAGTTCTTTATTGGCGACATCCAAGCAGGACAATGTATACAATCGCGGGATAAGCCTTTAAAGCGTCCTGAAGCCCTTGTGAAACACCGTTAGGCTCTAGACAACCTGTGTCCTTATGCACTGACTCAAAGATCGTCTCCAAAATCGTGCCGCCGATGAAGATGCAACTCAAGAGAGAGTAAAAGACGAGCAGTAAGAAGTACCTTGGATTGAGTTGACTAGGGCTTAAGGTTGTGGGTTTAGGCATCAGCTTTCGAGCACTAGACAGTACCTGAACAGGTAGGGTTCTATCCGGGTCGTAAGGGCCCGGGTCTTGTCAGGCCGTATACGGGCTCTGGGATCCTGGGAGAGGAAGACGGAGGGCCCGTGGTTTCCAATTGTATCTACAAGTTCGTTATTGAAAAACTAAGAACCATGACCCCCCCAAACCCGTTGGTTTCCAATTCTAGCTGCAAGTTCCTTATTGAGAAACTAAGAACTATATGATCAACAAACCCGTCTGGAACCCTCAATGAAGACCCATGCGATAGCTTGAGGTACTTGTGGTTTCGGAAGCCGACGCAGTTCATGATCCAGGGACAGTGGTGGTCCATCTTCAAGATGCAACACCTGCAAATTCCTCAGCTGCTCGAGGCTTAGGGTTCATGGCTTGGGTTTCGGGTTCAGGGTTACTTCGGGCTTAGGGACTTGGGTCAGGGCAGCGGTTAGGGTTGTGGCTTGCGGTGGTTTAGGGTTTGGGATTTGTGGGTTGGGTTCAATAGTGGTTGGACCCTAAACCCCTAAACCCTATTAAGCAGAGTTTTTGGCTATTGAAATCCCCCAACAGAAACAAAGCGGCTGGCCGCTTTGGAGCTTCTTTAATTAAATTTCTCTAAGCGCGCAGGAAATCCAAGTCCCGACAGCCAAGCAAAACAGCAGGAACTTCCCACTCCCAAAACCCCAGCACAGCTAAATAAGCCTAAACCCTAAAACCCTAAACCCTAAACCCTTAAACCCTAAACCCTTATGTAAACCCCTAAACCCTTAAGCCCTAAGCCCTAAACCCTAAAACCCCTAAACCCTTAAACCCTAAACCCTAAGTCCTGAAACCCTTAAACCCCTAAGCTCTAAAGCCCTTAAGCCATTAAGCAGTCCTCAACACAAAGGCCGAGGCTCGACAATGGTGACACCTGTCCGGCTTATAGATGAGGCAGTGCTTGCAGCGGCGTCGCTCCCCCGTCCCCTTGACCTCACCTGGGCTTGGGTTTAGGGTTTAGGGTTTAGGGTTTAGGGTTTGGGGTTTAGGGTTTAGGGGTGATTGGGGAACTTCCAAACAGGGAGTCCCAGTAGGTAATATAGAATCGTAGGACCGTAGGACACGCTCCAGAGGAGGGAACAGATCCTGAACCCTAACGGTAGAGATAGGGATTAATATATAACTTACATATCAAAAGAACCGACTACAAAACTCCGAAACGTGATCGTGCCCGCACCATCAAGAAGCCCTTCTAAATTGTGCGAATAGAATTCATGTATGGAGCCCCACCTCAAAACTCCAAGCTTAGGTCAATGCAGCTGTCTAACCTTAAATGCCAGATCCTAAATCCTAAACCCTCCTGTCAAAAGAAAACACTGGTAAACCTGGTAAAGTGGTAAAGCTTTCAAAAAATCAAACCATTGATGCCCAGGACCCTAAATCCTAAACCTTCAACCCGACATCCAAATCCTACGCCCTCTGGTCCTTAAATCCTACAAACCTACACCCTTCGACTAAATAAACAAGAAAAAAACCTCCTCCGGTCAAATCACTGGTCATGTTCGGGTCTTTGAAGGCTCCAAAGCGCCACTCAACGGCCTCGAGAACAGAGCGTTCAGCTTTTTGATCAGGGATACTTTTGAGGCTTCCTTTATAGAGACCCTTCAGAAAGACAAGTTTGTTGCGGGCTATAGTTCTTTTCGAATCAATAAAACGGAACTCCAGGCAACCCCCTTACTGCGTATTGATACCTTCATCTTCGGGTCCTTGGCTTGTGGCCAGTTCTCTAAAGTAGCGTTCCTTTTCGGGTCCTTTTGTTGAGGCTGCCGGCCTTCTCTTGAGTTCCCCCCCCCCAAAAAAAAAAAGGACCTGACCTCAATTTAGACAACGACCTTTATCGGCCCAAAACCCCTAAACCCTAAACCCCTAAACCCTAAACCGCAAACTGAGACGCCGACCCATCAACTTCTCAATCCTAAGACCTAAGACCCAAGTCCAAAGCCCGAACCCATGATCTGGAACTTCAACACTCAGGGGTATTTCGCGAGGGGAAATTGAGGCTCAAGGTTTCGGGGCTCGAGCTCAGGGTAAGCCCTATAAAGCCCCTAAACCCCCTCTAAAAACCCTTAGCCGCTCGAGCGTTGAGTTAGGGTTCAGCCTTTTCTCGAGAGCCCGGATCTTGAGGTTTCGGGTCTTCAAGATCTTTCGCTCCCCAGCCTCTGGGACAGACCCGGGCGGCGTCAACGATGCCTTGGCAAAGCAAACCATCATCAGTCCTGACAGTACCTGCCGCTTTTTGGGATTGGGTTTAGGGTTAAGGGTTAAGGGTTAAGGGTTTAGGGCTTAGGGCTTAGGGTTTAGGGCTTAGGGCTTAGGGCTTAGGGTTTAGGGTTTAGGGCTTAGGGTTTAGGGGTTTCTGGATTGGGACGCTTCGGGCCTTTCACTTTTTTCGCTGCTTTTTGAAGGCAACTCCGACGGGGCTTGCCAGTACTTGCAATCAGGGTCGAGACCTAGGGCCCTAGGGCTTGTTGGGACTTGGGGGTTTGCGGGTTCAGGTTTGGATTCCCTGCTTGAGGGATCATGGGGCATAGCCCTTAAGTCGCCATCCGTCCTAAGAGTACCGAAAATTCTTGAAAAGGTCGTTGTTAAACATGCGCTCAACCCTTCACCCTAAACCCGAAACCCTGGCAAGTACTCGGGATCTCATATTCCTCACTGAGAGACAACTGCGAGGTACAAGGAAGGTCAAGCCGAAACTCCAAGCCCCCGAAATCCCAGGACCCTAAACCCTAAACCTTATAGATCCCGTTAAGGAGCCCTAAAAAAGGGAAACCCTAAACCCCAAACCCTATAAACCCTAAACCCTAAACCCCCATCTCACCTGGGAGATGAGAAAGTGGATCCATCCCCGGGAAGCCACATCGGGGTCGAAGTGCTCGATCGGAAAGCCTAACTGTAGCCTCAACTGGTTCCAACGGCTCTAAGGGGTCTAGGGCTCCAGCGTTTTGGCGGTGACAGTCTTTCAAAAGCCAATATTAACAATAAGACACCATAAATAAACCAGAAAAACATGTAGGTAACGTCTACCAAGTCAACAAAGAAGTAGCTGCGGAAGGAGATGCAGGAAAAGGTAGATCGACCAAACACCAGAGACCATGGTCAGCACTGTCATCGGAGGCAGCAGACTTGCCACGGTCGTCTCGAAAACCGGCTGCATTTCGCGGAGTCTTGCCGGACCCCTTGTCCTGGGCTGTTCCTGCTGGCCTGAAAAAAATTATAGGTGTCGAGTCTTTCCTCAGTGTTTTTGTACTATCCAACGCACTAAACCTAAACACCATTTTCAAGAACAGCCTGGTGTCCAGCAAGAGCTTCAGAGTAGTAGTAGTAGTAAGAATGAAATTGGCAAGCGACGGCCCTCGGTGCTGGTCGAGGACACTAAGCCATCGGCGAGATCAAACTAATATTGAAACAGATTAGTTGAATAGTTGCCCAAAACCCTAAACCCCAAACCCTAAATCCTAAAGTACAGTCCCCTAAACCGTCAACCCTGAGCCCCAAACCTCTTGCGTTGCTTTTGCAGGGCTAAAGGGCCTGAATGATCCCAGATGCCTCCGAAAGCAGCGCGAATTCAAACAAGCTTGATTTTTCTTGTTCATAGGAAGTCGGATGGGATTCGTGTGCAGGTTTTAAATCGATTTTGCAGCGGTCTTTCGTAGGTACTTGCCTTTACTCCAGGACTTGACGTTTAGGGCTTTGGTCGGTTAGAGTGCCAGTACTGTTGCGGGGGGTTGCACAGATAACTTCGTCTTGCTTGGTGCGGTTGGCAATATGCAAGATCTAAAATGTCCCTGAAAGCAGTAGAAACAAACCATAAACATTAAACCCTGCGGCAACATGGACACCCACAAGGCCCTTCTTGTGCTGAAGAGACGAGAGGCAAGAGTCTACAACAATGTCATCTGCAATTGGCTTGGGGGAGATGTAACGGCCGACACGGACAGTAGATCCTAACCCTCGCACCCTCAGCTCTAAACATATTTTTTCCTTGGAGTGCTAGAACCTCTCAAAGAATAGGAGACAACTTTGACGCAACGACATTACATTCTACACCCGCCGTACAGGGGACCACAACCTGGAGTGTCCGGGGCCTATATAGGCATTTAGTGCTTCTAAGAACCTTTGAACGCCGAAGATTGCTAACGAAAAAGACACCACCCCGGAAAGAAAAAAACATGTTCTGGGGGCGATTCTCTAATTAGGGCCCCTAATTGAGTCCATCATCTGGGGGAACACCACTAGGCCAAAGCCCAAGTCCCAATCCTGAAACTTCATACACCCACGAGCTCGGGCCTTAAACGCCTTGAGCCGAGTACTTGTTATCCACCCAAAAGCGGAGGAATACAAGCTCAGAGCACGGTTTAGGGTTTCGGGTTCGTATAACAAAACCACCGAAAATCCAAACGTTCGGTAATGTGGAAGGCTCTGTGCAGAGAAACCCCACATGCTCTTCAATGTAGTTCCTTCATTCTTTGACCGGGCGATATCTGTCAAGACACAACCCTAAGACATCTTCATCCGTACGTCCTCATAAACTCGAAACCCTACACTGCGAAGGCCCTCAAGAGCCCGAAAATGCGCGAAACAGCGGCCCTGTCCAGGTTCGCGTGGTCGTGGAGGTGGGGACGTAAGCTTGGAGCCTCTCATGCTATTCTTAAGGGCAGGGCTTGGAGACTGAGGGTCTGGTGGTCTTTTGGGGGTTCCGGGGGCTTTTAGGGGTTTAGGCTTCCAGGGGTACACTGTTGAAGACCTGATATTGCACCTTTGCCTGGGGTGAGCTTCGGGAATCGGGATTCTATAGGCTTTACCCGCGCATCCATAAACCTACTGAGTTATGGGGTCAGTCAGAACCTACTATTTTGGGGGGTTGGGGCCGCAGTAGTAGGGCTTAGTGTCTGGGTTTTTGGGATGACAACCGTTTGCGCATGCAGCAGACAAGGTTCCGGGCTTGTGGAGCCTCTGGAGCTGCCGGGCCTAAGGTGACGTATTCAAGGGCTTCCGGGCGTAGGGCTTTTAGGGTTTAGGGTTCAGGGGGTTTTAGGGTTGAGTTTAGGGTTTCGAGGTTTCGGGTTTAGGATTGCTTAACATGGGGGTACAACACGCCGGTAAACAGAAAGCCTCAGCATTAAACAAAGTAGTAATATATAGCTGTTCAAATGCCGCGGCCGCGTCAACGCATTCTACTATCTTCCCAGCCAAGCCAAGCCCTGCCAAATAGTAGGCCATGAACCCGCAACTATCGGCAAATGATAGGGTTTAGGGTTCAGAACCAGTGATGATGGGGCACATCTCTTCAACAGCCAAGTGCTTGAAGCTACAAGATTCAATTCTGGTAGCAAACATCTGACCATGTGTGTACTTATACGTGACAAGGCTGAAGGGTTTTCTCAGTTCTGAGTAAAACCCGCAACCTCCAACCCCGAGCCCTCACAGCAGACTCACCCAATCCGGACAATTCTAAACCCAACAAATGAAACAAAGTCTAGGACCGCGTACTCCAGACACCCCACAGATCTGAAACCCTTGAAGAACCTAAGGGGGTCTTAATTGCAGTTTCACCTTAGTATTCATTCCCCAGACCTGAACCCTCTATGTCTAAAGAGGGTTCCTGGATTCAGGTGCCAGCAAATCCGAGTTCCCCGTTCAGAGTTTACCGTTTAAGGGTTTGGGGTTTAGGAAGTACGATGGTGATCCTTGTATGATTATGAGGGCCTGCAAAGAAGGCTAACGTTTTCTGGTCAGGGGGTCCACACTGTACACTACGAATCAACCTTGAACTCACCAGGCTTCGAAACATGGAGCGCTGGAATAATGCCTCTATATTAACCGTTATAACACATAGAAGAGCAAGATATTTTTCCTTCAACAGCCTTCGAAAATGCTCCGTCAAATCCAAGCTTACGTGCGTCAGGACCCTCTACAACCTTGACTGTTGAACATGTTTACTCTTAAGCCCGAATCCTGTTTATAAGGCACTTAACTGAGCAGCTGGAACTGTAGTTTAGGGGTTCAGTCCGAGACGGGTTCGGGTCTAAGCTTCCGACATGGTGGTGGTCGTTGTCATGTAGCACCTGGGAGGCAGCAAGGCACAGGGTTTTGCGTGGCTTGGGGCTTCCGGGCTTGTGGATTAGCATGCTTTGGGATGTTCGGGCCTGCGACTCCGGCTTGGTGTTTGGAGATAGTTCGGGGTTTTAAGGTTTAGGAACTTAGGAGCGGGAAGCCGGATCTAGTCTACACTTCCGGCGTTTACGAGTAACAACTGCAGGATTGGGGTTCATCAGCCTGAGACGCAAAAGCTAGCAAAGTGTGTCATCAGCGATCAGGGTCCCATTCACGTTCCATGCATGCTTCGAAAGTAACATCTCCACACGGCGCTAGTGCTCCAAAGCTGAACCCCGGAACTCAAGACCCTAAACCATTTAAGCGTTTAAAACCTTCGGGCCCCAACCCGTAAAACGTGGAGAAGCCTAACCATTAAAAATGTATCCTTAAACCCTTCCTTTCGGTGACCAAAAGTCGAGGATCCAGAGCTTTGGAGTTGTTTAAAAATGCACGATTTGCCTGTTTGAAAAAGGGGCTTGTGCTTCGGTGCTGAATCGTGTAATACGTATTATAATGGTCTAAAAACTCATATATAGACCATATGATAAACCCTAAACCCTCTTTTGGTCACTTAGGTCGCTGTGCCACAGGAGGGCCATGCTCGCGATCTGGGATTGTAAAGGCTTGAGGGGGCCTTATCAGCACGACAAGGGCAATATTTTTTGGGTGTGGCGTCTTGTGGTGTTACGCTTAGGGTTTAGGGGCTGGGGTTGCTTGAGTGCTAGGGCCGTTGGGGTTTCAGGGCTTTGGCGTACCAAAGAACTAACAAACTTAAAACAAAGGAAAAGTGTTTTATAAAGATAGTAGAAATGAAGATAATAACGGCATATGCAAAAGTGATAAAGTTTACTGATCACACAAAGCAAAAGTTATTGAAGCATACAAAACTTGTTGTTTTTCGTTATACAGTTGATGTAATTGCTAACTTTTGGTATAATGAGGAAAACTGTTTATCATCATGTAACTCGTCAATATGCCAAATACAAAAACAGTCTTAGAGCCATCTTCAAGATATATTGTGCCAACAAACCCATGCACCATTTTAACCAATCCTGTTTCAATTTTGTAGAAATATGTAATTATATAAACTGTGTTATGAATAAAGATATATAGTTTAATATAATCTACGGTTACCATAATGTTAATTACCTTCCTGGGTTTTTTTGTGATGAACCTTGTGATAATGGATTAGGTGGATACTCCGTAGAAAGTTAATATTTTGTTAATTTCAGGTACTTGATGGTGGCAAATTAGATACTCGTTGAAAAATGGTAACATACGGGCGTGAAACACTTCAAAAAACAAAGAACGAATGAGGCGATGAACTGACAGAATAAGGTGATGTGAATGAAAAATGAATGAACTGAATGACATATCATAGCAGATTGGCAATGTATAATGTGCCAGTCCTCAGAAACCTCCTTTTACTTATTTTTGCCCCTGCTTCCCCTTTCCCCTCCCGGCCGCTGCTGACGGGCGTGTGATGCAAATGTTTGGCTTAAATACAACCGTATGGACTACCTGTGCTCCTCTGGCACGCGACCGTTCAAGATCATCTGCATGTCACTACACTTTGGACCTTGCGGCTGACCACATAGCTCCCAGACAAGGCCATTTTCGTACTTGCTGAGGCGATGCCTGCATCTCCGTCAGGAAATGGTGGATGTTCTTGATGTCAGCACCTCAGCTGCCAGCCTAGTGGCCCAAAACAAAATTTAAACGATCCGGAGGTGTCGGCTGCGCAAGATCCGCAAAGTCGGGGGAGAAAAGTGCAGTGTTGAAGGTGTCCATCATGGCTTGACGCCCCGGCACAGCTCACTGGTCAGGTGGAGCCGTCGATGATTGCCGATGTCTAGGCTGACTGTGGTTCAGGCATGCAGCTGCTTTTCTCATGTGTTTATATTGATGCTATGGCTTCAGGAGGTTGCAGTAAGACCGCCGAAGAGAGGCGACCTGGTTGTGAAACCACCCGCAGCAGCTGAAGTGCACCAAGGCCTCGTGGAAAATCCTGGGGCGAGACAGTCGCAGCTTCTCTGCTGTGAGCAGCCTGGACGTTCCAGACTCTTCGACGACTCACTACCACTTCAGCTGCCTCAGCATGTTGTGCCAGCGCGGCACGCACTGCCTAACACCAGACAAGTACACTCATTGGGAGACAGAGCGGCAAGGTGATGAAGCTCTGCACCTTCACGTCCTCTTCTGCCTTGTTGGCCTCACAGATATCACCGTGCCACAAAGATCGTTTCCAACGGACTAACGAAGTCGTTCTGAGTCTTGCAACAGACCAAGCCTCTGCATGCAGAGCATCGCCCAGGATCCGCATGTCCCCCTCATTAATCGGTGCATTTCAAAGGCAGAGTACTAAGCACGATATGCCAAGATAGCCTCCACAATGCAACACTGGTCGGTGTTGGCGCTACAGCATCGCATATTTAGAATTTAGCGGGCAAAGGGCACAATAGCCAGTGCCCCTCTAACAGACTCTAACAGCCTGCACCGCTTCCTCCCGCAGACGTTTCGTCGTTAGTTAAAACAGCGGAACCACCACAAGTGGCTTGATCTGCATACGGCCTGCATGGCAGCTTCTCCTGTGGCCTGCGAAGCGAAGGCATGGAATAGACAGACGAAGCCGTCCCACGATCTCTCAACAAAAGCCGTGTGGTATATGGACGCACGAGAATGCCTCTGCGTGCTTCGCCAGAGCGGCACGGACTGCATTTACAAACATATACATGCTTAGGCGCCCCTACTCCCTGCTGCTGACAATTTGGGGCTTCGGGCCGGGCAACAAGGTGGTTCCTTATATCCACAAACCCTGAACCCCAAAACGAAGGGGGAAAAGCTCAGCAAAAAAAACCGCCTTTGCCGCCTAGAAGTCCCGGCTTGCGCGACCCCGTTCCGGGTTTAGGGTTTATGGATTTTACGGCTTAGGCCCCTGGTGGGCTTAGTATAGAAGCCTGCTTAACTACTCAAGAACGCTTAGACTCTTAGGAACAGCCAAGTGGCCGCTGCTATTGTATTTCTTTCCCCAACTGCAATCAAAAGCCGACCAGCGGCACATCAACGCATTACGAACCTGTAGCTCGGGAAACTCGGAATGAACATGCAACTTCTGATGTTTGTTCAGTTGGTTCCTTGAGGTTCCTTGTCCTTGTCTTCGTTCGCTGGTTGCCTACAAAAATTTAGTAGGGTTCGTGCATCACCAGTCGCGCAGCTCACCACACCACGCAGGATCGCACAGCGAGCACGCGAGTCCCTTGAAGCAATCTAGAAATGCTCAGCCCGGCACCGCACCCTCGGCACCTTCTGCAACGGGCCTGGCGTGCCGAAAACTTATTGCGAGTAGGATCTGCTCACATGCTGCAACACATTCCTAACTCGTGTCTGCAGCTTTCTCAATGCGCCTGCAGAATCTCGGAAAGCTACCTGCATGTGGCCGAGGTATATGAGATGCTACAGATACCGTGCTACATAGCTGGACAGAAACGGCTGCACGGCACCACAACTGGCAACCTACTCACAGGGTCCACTTTTGGAAGCACAGATTCCACGATCAAGTGTCCATGGCCGGTGCCTTCAATGGCTGGCCCAGATGCTGCTTTCCGTTTTTCTTCTCAAAGCAAGCCTCACGCCTTAGGGCTGCTTTCCGTGAGCACGCAACTGCAATGCAATACTTTCATTAGTGCTGGCATGGAAGGCGAAGCCGTCCCCGGTCTTGAAGGCGACGGTTGCCATGCCTTTTGTGCTGACGGAAAAGCTGAGGCCATTGCCTTGATGATTGCCCTCCTCACTCTGCGTCATACTAAACCTCAAAGGCACTGCGGGCAAGTCAATGCTGTCCAGGGTTGAGA
>CAJNJA010014532.1:863-12158 GCA_905231915.1 Symbiodinium necroappetens | reverse complement strand
TTTGGGGTTTAGGGTTTAGGGCCTTTAGGGTTTAGGGTTTAGGGCCTTTAGCGTTTAGGGTTTAGGGCCTTTAGCGTTTAGGGTTTAGGGCCTTTAGGGTTTAGGGTTTAGGGCCTTTAGAGTTTAGGTTTAGGGGTTTAGGGTGGGTTTTAGGGTTTAGGGTTTAGGAAACCCCTTAACACTTCTCAAATGGCAACACAAGCAGCCTTTCCTTCAGAAGATGAATCCCTGCCCCCCCCAAACCCTAAACCACCCTAAACCCTAACCCTAACCCGCCCCCCCCCCCCACCCAGGAGCACCCGCGTGCCTTGAGTGCAGCGCTTTGAGCGGTCGAGGAAGCGCTGCATCTGGGGGTCCTGCGTTGCAGAATCCGGGGTTGAGAGCTTAGGGTCTTGAGGGGTTGTAGGGTTTAGGGATTAGGGTTTAGGGTCTTGAGGGCTTTAGGGTTTAGGGGTTTAGGGATTCAGGGTTTAGAGTCTAGGGTTTAAGGTTTAGGGCTTAGGGTCTTGAGGGGTTTTAGGGTTTAGAAGCGTAGGGCTTTCTTAGTGCGTAGAAGTCTTGCAGGTTCAGGACCTTTGGAAGGTTAGGGCGTGAGCATTTTCGAGCGAGGAGTTCGCTCAAAGATGCAAGCTGAGGCCTTTAATTGTGCTGGACCTTCATGCGCCCTTTTTTGAGCCCAACTGGGCCCAGCATCACAACAAAAAACCCAATTCGTGGCCAGGGTTACCATACAGCTCACAGTTGCAAGTAGCCCGAGCCTTGAGCCAAATACCGTAAGACAGACTACCCAGAGACTCCAATATCCCTTAATTAAGGAATATACCTTAAACTATAATAGGATCCCTAATATGATTTAAGATATATTCCTCAATTAAGGGATATTGGAGTCTCTGACTACTCCGAATGGAAAGCGGTGTCGACGGATGCGGGCGAGCCCTAAACCCGGATCCTGAATTCCAATACCCAAAACCCCTGAATTAAGGAATATACCTTAAATTATAGAGGCCTGAATATACCTTAAATTAACGAGGCCTTAATATATTATGATTTAAAATAGATTCGTTAATTAAGAGGTATTGGGTTCTCTGGGTGTGCTGCGGCCCTAGCCGAACGCTCAGCCCTCTAGAGGCTGCTGAGTTCATCCAGTGTGCTGTGCTGACCTCAAATGAATCCCAAACTAAATCCTAAGCCGTAGGGCTTTAGGGGTTTAGGGTTTAGGGGTTTAGGGGTTTAGAAAGCCTAACACCCTAACACCCCAATATCCTAAACCATCGGAATACCCTGGAAACCCCCAAGGCCCTCAGCAAACCGCAGATCTCACAGCTCGGATCCTCTGCCGCCTGAAGTTTCTCCATCACCTTCCCCATGGGTTTGATTGTTGCTTCGGGGTTTAGGTTTGGGGTTTAGGGTTTAGGGTTTTCGGGGTTTAGGTTTGGGGTTTAGGGTTTAGGGTTTTCGGGCTTTAGGTTTGGGGTCTAGGGTATCCTAGACCCTACCTGGACCCCAACGTTCCTACCCTTTTAGGGTTCCTTGTTATGATTTCTTTATATAGGTCCTTAAAACAGTAGGTTATTTGGGGTTAAGGTATACCCTAAACCCACTTAAGTTGCTTAAGGTTTCGGGCTTTAGGGTTCAGTTCTCGCACGGCGACACATTTAAGGTTCTGTCGTCCAGTGTTTGGCTTAGGGTCTTAAGTTTCTTTCTTAACCTTTTCCTCTCCGATGTCAGCTTGTTGGGGCTTGGGAACCTAGACTACTTCCTGAATCCAAATATCACTAACCTGGACATCCCAAACCCGAAACGCCCTGTCACATAAAAGGTCTCATTGTTCGCACGGTTTAGGGTTTAGGGTTTAGGACGGTTTAGGGTTTAGTTCTTTTGCTTTTTTGGGTTTAGGGTTTGTTATGCTTCATTTGGTAAGGTCTCCGGAAGATGTTGTGGGTATCGGGGCTCGGGTGAAGCTGCAGGAACTTTGAGGTTTAGCCTTCGGGATCGGCGAAGAACGGGACAGGCACAACTAAACCCTAAAGCCCTGAAGCCCTAAACCCCTAACAAACCCTAACAAACCCTAAAAACCCTAAAACCCTAAACCCTAAAACGCTAAACCGTAAAACCGCAAAAAAAAACCCTAAAGCCAAATCTGCGAAACTCCGAAGCTCGGCCTTTTCTAGCCCCTCGAAGGCCTCGGGAGGTAAGGTGCTGGCAGTGGAGATGATGGTGGTGAAAGCCGCAAGGACGTCGCCTCAAAAGAGCAGCAACCATGATTCAGGGTTTAGGGGTTTAGGGCTTTAGGGTTTTAGGGTTTGGGGGTTTAGTGTTTAGGGCTTTAGGGTTTTAGGGTCCAGTGTGTAGGGTTTGGGGGTTTCAGGGTTTAGGGTTCCCGAGCAGCAGTCATGACTGCAACAACTCCTTCGGCAGCTTCGCTCTGTTGCAGAACCGCCATCGCTTTTTGCAACCCATCACTTTTCTAAATGGTGATAGCAGTACGGTTGATGATCGAAATCCTGCATTACCCATAATAAGGAATATTACCATAATTTCCATAGTTTAGGCTCCTTAAGGTCACTGCAGGATTTATATCATCAACAGTATCACTACCATGGCTTCCGTCGTCGCTGCCGAGATCTTCGCCGCCATCGCTTGACAAAATGACTTGGGAAGGTCGTCACTTGTCCCTTGGGCTAAGGATCCATGTCCCTAACTAGGGGTTTAGGGTTTAGGGTTTAGGGTACTCCCTATAATAGGTTACCCTAAACCCTAAACCCAAAGAGCATATACTTTGGCCCCAACATAGGTTACCCTAAACCCTAAACCCAAAGAGTATTTCTTTGGTCTTAAAGTAGTTCCTACATAGTTTCTTTGGGGGCAATGGTGTGTACTGTCTAGGTACATGGGGACCCTTAGGGATGGGGTCGACGATTATGATTATTATGATTAGGATTATTATTGTTATTATTACTACTACTACTATTGCTGTTATTACGATTATTACTATTATTATTACTATTATTATTACTACTATTATTATTACTACTGTTATTACGATGATAACTATTATTGTTACTATTACTATTACTATTATTATTATTGCTGTTATTCCGTTTTGACGATCCAAAAAACGCCGAGGCGCTGCACAGCTGCTCGTCGGCAGCGACTGGAGCAGACATGCGCGCGCCGAAACGGGCGAAGACCTCGGGTGCGGAATGTAAAACTATATACATATATATACAGATAGATAGATAGATAGATAGATAGATAGATAGATAGAGAGAGAGATAGATAGATAGATATATATATATATCCATATATATATATGGTTTAGGGTTCAGGGTTTAGGGTATGTATATATATACATATATGTATATATATATGTATGTATATATATATATACATGTATATTATTGGGTTTGACATTGGTGTTTATTCATTTCGACTGGGGCCTCAGGGCCTGGAGAACTTTGCTTTTATCAGCAACGTTCCAACCTCCTGCAGCTGCAGCAGACAGAACCCCTAAGCCCCAAATCCTAAACCCTAAACCCTTAAACCCTAAACCCTAAACCCCGAAACCCTAAACCCTAAATCCGATACGCAGCCTGCGACCAAGGGACTGCGCGGGCAGTGTCGGCACAGGTCTCGCTGTCATGTCCTAAACTGCGGCCTCGGCAGGGGCCTTCGAAAAGGAACACAGTGGCGGGTTGGGGTTTAGGGTGTGATTCGCGAGCCGCGACAATCCTGACCATGAGAGTTTCATGAGAATCGTCATCACGTCATGAGCAAAAATCACCATAACCATCAGAATCAACATCACAGCAACTGCATATAGGAGACTGTAAGACTGTAGCGCCAGGTCCAAGCGATTTCCAAGGACAGGCCAAGGGTCAAGATTTCTCGAGGAGTGCCGCGGCGTCTGCATACGAGCGCAGCTGAGGCCATGCCTGTCTCAACCCTAAACCCAAACCCCTAAACCCTAAATTAGTATAAATCGAAAACCCACGCAAATCCGGGACAAACTGACATGCAGCACTTGCGCGAGGTGGCTTCGGGTGCTTTGGCACATGCGAGGACGATCGGCACTTCTGACTGCAGCCCCAGACCCTACGTCCGAGCGACACCTTGCAAGGACCACCTCGTATTTGCATACTTGTAAGTGTAGCATGAGAGCAGCCTAAACAGAGGCATGCGCACAAGACGGAAGAACAGGCAGTACAAACTGTGCCAGCATCCGGACGCCCTCAACTCTAGCACTCTAAGCTACACCTCCATCCCGGAAACCCCAAAACCCAAACCTCCGAAACCATCAAACCCTGAGTGCAATGAGCCGAACACCCTAACCCCTAAATTTAAACCCTGAACCCTAAACCCAAAACTAAACCCTAAACCGTGAACACACTTTAAGCACAACACAAAGCTCCTTAAGCCCTAAACCCTAAACCCTGAGCACACCTTAAGAACAACACAAAGCAATTTAAGCCCTAAACCCTAAACCGTGAACACACTTTAAGCACAACACAAGGCTCCTTAAGCCCTAAACCCTAAACCCTGAGCACACCTTAAGCACAACACAAAGCTCCTTAAGCCCTAAACCCTAAACCCTGAACACACTTTAAGCACAACACAAAGCTCCTTAAGCCCTAAACCCAAAACCCACTTTAAGCACAACACAAAGCTCCTTAAAACCCGACGCCCAGGGGCTTCTTTGGGAAAAATCCCGGCGAGGCAGCCCAGGGCCGCCTCAGCACCTGGGAGTTTCCGAAAATTCGGGGTACCTTGTTTTGGGTTTTGGGTTTAGGGTTTAGGGCAAAATCTAATTGGGACTTTCCGAAAATTAGGGTACCTCATTCTGGGGGTCCTTATAATAAGGATCCTACTATTTAGGGTTTAGGGTTTAGGGTTTAGGGAGTTTCGGAAATTGGGGGTAGCTTATTTTGGGGTCCTTATAATTATAAGGATCCTACTATTTGGGGTACTATATTAGGGTCCCCTATTTTCGGAAACCCCCAGCTGCTGCTGAGCTGAGCCCAGAGACCCCAAAGACCCCTTAACTAAGGTTTAGGGTTTAGGGTTTTAGAGGATTAGGCGTTTAGGGTTTAGGGTTTAGGGTTTTAGGGTTTTAGGGTTTAGGCTTTTTGAGGGGTTTTGGGGGGTTTTGAGGGGTTTTTGGGGGTTTAAGGGGGTTTACTTAGAGACTCCAAAACCCCTTAATGTAGGACTATACCTTAAATCTTATTAGGGTTCTTGTTATAATTTAAGGCATATTCCTTAATTAAGGGGTTTTGGAGTCTCTGGGAGGTACTGAGGCTGTAACAGTGAGAAAGATCGTAATTGCAATCATAGTGATGGGTTGGGGTGGTTGGGACGTCTGTAACTGACATCATGGCAATATTAGTAAAAAAGTAATACGAATAATTCTTCATAGTAATAAAAATAGTACTAGGGTTTAGGGTTTACGGGAATAGTAACGAGAAAAGTAGTAATGGCCATCAACATGATACTAATAACAGCCATAGCAATGAAGAGTGGCAACAAGGATATTGGCCGGAATCATTAGGGCAGTTATCAAGTGATGGGTGCGTACTCTTGACATTAGGAACATGGAAAGCGCAGGAGCTCAAGCTTAGCACTTCCCCAAAGGTAAGGGGAGAGTAGGTGGGGCGAAGCCTTTGATCAGACCTGTTGATCCCGGTGAAAGTAAACGGCTCTGAGGGAACCGAAAAGTTTAGGGTTTAGGGCCCCAAGCCTCAAGCCGCAAATTGCCAAACCCTAAACCCCCAAACCCCTAAACCCCCAAACCCCTAAACCCCTACCCCCTAAACCCCTCTAAACCTCTTTGGCAATGGGAGGCGTGACCTTTTAGATCCCAAGGCCCTCAGCTGAAAAAATCACTGAAAACGATGGGGGCCTCACTACTGTTGATGATAGAAATCCTGCATTACCTTAAGGACCCTAAGCTATGGGAGTTATGGTACATTCCTTATCGTGGGTAGTGCAGGGTCTTTTTTATCATTAATGCAGGATTTATATCATCAACCGTAGAATAAAGAGTTGGGCTCTATGTGAAAGGGGTATGTGGAAAAGGGGTTCTACAGTGGTTCTATGATGTAGCGACATTGACAAATAGAACAGGGTTTCGGGGTACATCCTAGTATAAGTAACTAGGCTCCTGAGTGACCCCTAAATAATAAGGGTACCCTTTTCCTACTATTGGGGTTTTTAAGAAGGAGACCCCCAAAACAAAAAGGGCAAAAGGGTACTACCCGGGAACCTAGGAAAGGAGCCCAAGGGATAATCTTGGTAATTCTTCCGGCCTCTGTGGTACTAGCTGACTAGCTTCCTAAACCCTAGACCTAAAACCCTAATCTAGGACATTTACAGGTGGGCAGTTACCGTTATAGGAGCCTTATAGAAGCCTTATAGAAGCCCTATACACCCTAAACCTCCCCACCTGTAGTTTCCCCTAAACCCTACACCCTAAACGATGCAGAGATATGGGACTTTCAGAGAGCAAAGCGGTCCGAGTCTCGACCATCGACCAAAAGGAAGTCGGCTCCGCATCGTAACCCCCATAGTAAAGGAAACTACAGGTGGGGAGTTTAGGGTTTAGGGTTTATATGTTTAGGGTTTAGGGTATATAGGGCTTCTATGAGGTAAATATAGACCTTCTATAATGCTCCTATAACGGTGCAGTAACTACCCACCTGAACATGTCTTAGACCATAGTAAACCCGCAGTGACCCTTAAGGCCGCCGAAATTCTAGGAGACTAGAAAGAAGGCCTGTGTGAGCATGGACTCCATGGAAAAGACTCTTGGGGTGCACTATGGCATCATTCTGTAGGGACAACTTTTTTTAAGTCATGAGGGCAGATTCGGACCAAGAGGGTGGCAGTTTCTGCAATGTAGGGGCCTTAATAACTAGAATAGGGTTTTGGGGTATATTATTCTATATTAATAATACGGAAGCCCCAAAATAGTATAGGTACCCCTATATTAACTCCAACCTTCTGGTGCACGCCGCGCCCCCGCCAGCCCTAGCAGGCTGATCCTCGGCGAAACGCGCGGAGGACGTTGAGGACCCAGCGACTCCAAAAGCCCTTAATTAAGGAACATACCTTAAATCTTATTAGGGTTCCTAGTATAAGTTAAGGCATATTCCTGAATTAAGGGGTTGTGGAGTCTCTGGGGAGGAAGTCGGTGAAGCGGGCTTAGGGTGGCGCTGAAGGTGCAAAGAGGGTTTCGGCAACCTGTCCTTACAAGGCTTAGGGAAACCTTATATCGGCTGCAGGGGGTGCTTTGTTTTTGAGATCCTTCTCTACAACTGCTTCGGGTCTCCCTTAGGCGTAGGAATCCGGGTTTTGGGGTCTCAAAGGCTTCCTGGTGTAGCGCTTCGGGCTGCTTGGCAGGGCTGAACTTAGATATCCCAATACCCCCCTTAATTAAGGAATCTGCTTTAAATCATAACATTCAGGCCTCTATAACTTAAGGTATGTTGCTTCATTAAGGGGCTTTAAATCATAATATACTAAGGCCTCTATCATGTAAGGTATGTTCCTGAAGTAAGGGGTATTGGGTTCTCTGGGAAACCGACACAAGCAGTCGACTCCCTGATTCTTAGGGATCCTTATGGTCCCTCACGGTCCCTTGTAGTAGTCCCTCACTCAACCATCCCCGCCTAACCAGGGGAGTCGCTTCCGTGTGCGCAAAGGTGTTCGCAAAACCCTGGACTACGGAAATCGGTTCCGGCAACACCTTGAAGATTGCTGGCGTGACAGCGTAGTCAAGTCTCAGACGGACTCATCGAACTACAGCACTACTTGCAAGAAGCGTCACAGTCAGAACCTGTCCCAATGCCTGACCATGTCAGACTTCGAAACCCAGCTCTGAACTTTGCAGAAGTCCTACGCCAAAGTTCCACAGACCTAAGCCCGAAACACTGCAGCCCCAAACTTCAGCTCGGAAACCTGGGCTTCTAGAAGGCTCATTCAATTTTCTGGGGGGGGGGGGGGTTTTAGGGAGGCGCTAGGGCTTAAAACTTGGGGTGTAGCGTTTAGGCTGTGGGACTTCGGCGTTAGGGCTCTTAGGGTTATTAGGCTTATTAGGGTTATTAGTTTAGGGTTTTGAGGGATTAGTGTATGCAGGCGGCAGCGGAAAGATGCGCAAGCTGGCCATCGCGTCAGCGTGAGCCAAGTGTGTGACTTTGAATTTATGGCTTGAGAGAGGTGCAGACCGCGGGTGCAAAAATGACTTCAAGTACCGCTAAAGGAGCCCTAAACCCTAAATCCTAAACCTTAGATCAAAAGAGCCTTGCAAGGAACCCTTAGTGAATCACTCATAGAAGCCCGTTGCTTGTAATGTAGGCATCCCTTACCCAAAAGTCTGGGGCTGCTACCGAAGATGGATCCCCCGGGTTTTGAAACTTCCCAGCCTATAGAACATGCAGTGCCCTTGAAGAGTTTTTTTGAGGGTTTAGGGTTTAGGGGTTTTTAAGGGTTTAGGGGTTTAGGGTTTCGGGCTCTGCTTCCTTCAGGTTGAACGAGCCTTGCTTCGCCCCATGTTCTCTCTCTGTAGTTGGCGCTCTGACCGCATGGATGATGAGCAGGATGGGAATGAAGATGGAGATGATGATGATGATCATGATCATCATCATCACGATGAAGAAGCAGAGGTCCTGTAGCTGTACACGTAAACGCACGAGCAGTTTTCTACGTTCCCAAGTCTGTTCGGCTTTCTTTTTCTACTGATGGCCCGCAATCTGTGAATGCAGTCGGCATCACCCAGGAAGACTGCTACATTGCGGCTCTTCCAATGTAGTAAAAGGTTGGGTTGGCTCCTGATTTGCCCAGCTTTCTCTGCTAGCACTCGAAACTTCCAGCTCAAGCTCCTGAACCCCGGAACTGCGTCCGCCACACCCAAACTCTAGGCTTAACCGTTAACCTCTACCTGGACCCTTAAGAACCTCCCGTTTTAGGGGTCCTTATTATGATTTTATTTTATAACAGTCCTTAAAAAGGTAGGTTCGTTGGGGTCTAGGTACTTCCTAAAACCCTAACCCCTAAAACCTCAACGGTGCCACACCCGAAGCCTCGAACACAGGACTCACTGCAACGTGCCAAGCCCTTCATGGGGCGCTGTGCGGCATGTATGAGAGCCTTATGTAGGGTTTAGGGTTTAGGGTGTTGTGAAGGTTTGCGAGGTTATACCCGCAAAGCCTTGGCACCTTCGACTATTGGGCGCCCTGGGGCTTACAGAATAGATTGTAAGCGCCCCCCCCCCCTCCGGCAAGCGAAAGTAATCTTAACGACTTCAGTATCCGTGAGTCTAGCAATACCCCTCGACCTGATGATAGTCGACAATAGACTAAACCTTGTAATGCCCTAATAGACCCTTACCATACATAGCTTACACGGTAGGCATTCCGAAGTCCAAGCTTCATAACCTCGTCATAACCCTAAACCTTAAACCCCTAAACCCTAAAACACTATAAACCCTAAACCCTACAAACTATAAAGCCAAAAACCCTAAACCCAAAAACGCTATAAACCCTAAACCCTAAACCCTCCGAGGCCTCAAAACCTCTGCGACATGACAGTTCATGCAGGGGTCTTAATAATCAGAATAGGGTTTGGGGCTCCTTTAAGGGGTACATACGGGTTCTATGATAAGGTTCCTATAAGGGTTCTATGGTGTAGGGGTCTTAATAATCAGGCTCCTTTATAGTACGTTTTCAATAAGGAGCCCTAAGGAATCATATTGGCAACCATTTAAGCTTCTACATTACCTGGCACGCCTTCGCCAAGGCAGCTGACCACGGAGCCGACCTCCCAACAGAAGCGCAGTCAGGGTACTGTAGGAGCCTGATTAAGAGACCCTGGGTCTTTATTAGGGTTTTTCTACATCGATCCTCATATTTTGGGCCTAAACCCTGAACCTTGGGGTTACAGGGCCAAGCTTACAATCAGGTTCCTACAGTAGGTTTCCCGGTAGCCCCTGAATAATAAGGGTACCCTTCTTCTTATTATTTGGGTTTTAATAAGGGAACCCAAAAAGAAAAAGGGGAAAATGATACTACTAGGGAACCTAGTACAGAACAGCTTTCGAGGCTCATCACGTGAGGGCTTGCGGCTTTGGGGTTCAGGGCTTGTAGAGGGTTTAGGGGTTTAGAGTTTAAGGGGTTGAGGGGTTAAGGGGCTTAGGGGTTAGGGTTTGGGGATTGATCTCTTGTTTGTAGCAGATACGTAACCAGCAATTAAGGGAGAAAGGTAGCAGCGTAGAACAGCAGACGTTGGACAAGTCAGGCGCATGAACTTCATGTTGGCAGTACCAGTGTCAGTAAGGAGTACCGAGAACTACACTAACTACACAGCCGGATAACGGCGTGAACTTTCAGAGCTACGTTCAACCTTTCGGCAGCGAGAACTTCATAGTGCCCTCTAAGAGCAGATAGCAAGACACCGTGGCAATATGCATCAAACACGCGCGAGTGCACACGAATGCATTTTTGCAGATAGCTCGACAGGCGCATGCAGACTTGTCTGGTAGCACGATGCAAGAAGGCATGTGCGAGCACATACAGCAGGATGAGTATGCCACGTACTGTACAAAAAGACTTCAGGCAACTCACGTATAGAAGCATGCAAGAGACAGGGCGAGTCAGATCATCAGGCAAACGCACGTGTGCATGTGCAACACTATATGCGGCTACAGAACGACCAGAACCATCAACCACCGGAAACCTGAGTAAGGATTATGCTGATGAGCATCTTTATCCGCAGCGCATGATCAACTAGCACCAATGAAGGCACTAGTCCAGTCAGCCCTAAACTCTAAACCCCGAACCCTAAAGCCTAAACCCTAAACCTTAAACCCTAAACCCTAAAGCCTAAACCGTACAGAACCACACTCTTGCTGTGCAAGAACTGAGAACACACACACACACACCTTGCCTCGCTCGTCCAATTCGACAAGTTCAGGTCCTCAGGCCACTGGCCTGCACCTGCAAAGAACCAAATGGGTGTAGGTAGGGGGGCGGGGGGGCAAAGCGACAGGAAAGGAGGAGGCCCTGCAGGCAGGCGTTCCTTATATATATATATACATATGTATGTATGTATGTATGTATGTATGTATGTATGTATGTATATGTATGTATATAGATATATAAGCACATACAGACACCGTAGTCCTGTAGTAGGAACTCTGCTTGATATGGTGAATTGTGAACGATCGGTCTGTTCCTTTACGGGTACCTCCATTAGAATACGGTTTTGAGGGGAGGGGATTAGGCACCCTAAACCCTAAACCCC
>CAJNJA010014531.1:0-12158 GCA_905231915.1 Symbiodinium necroappetens | reverse complement strand
CGCGCCCCCCCCCCCCCTTTCTGTGAAATACTCCCAGAACCCGAAGCCTGAGCCTCCATCGCAGCAACCCCAAACCCAAAACCATAAACTGAAAACCCCCGAATCCAAAACTCCCCCAAACCCCCAAAACCCCAAGACCCTAATCCTAAACCGAACACCGCAAACCCAGAAGCCTAAGCCCAAACCGAAACCCTCAGCCCAGAAAACCCTAAACACTAAACCTTGTGGGTTTCGGTGTCAAAGGATCACAGGAGAGTGTTTCAGGACCACAGGCTGGTGCAAGTGATGAAGCTTCTGGATCAAAGAAAGGTGCAGGCAAAAAGGGTCCAGAAAGGTTTGATTTGCCAACCTCTTCTGGAGAAAAGCTGCCCTCCAAGGCACCGCTGGAAGGACTACTTTACTCCTTCCAAGAAGGGCGTGGAGACAGACTTGGCGTAGTAATCAGCTACGGCGCCACACAGACTGCATCCGCAGGCCAGGTGCAATTGGAAGCCTTCACAGACCGTCGCTGGAAAACTACAAATCGAGACGGCGAAACTGTGTTTCAGTGGGGCGCAGAACAAACAGAAGTGCACATGAGCATCCAGCGTCCGCGGTGTCCGTGCTCGTGACCGGCTAAACCCCAAACCCTGAAGCCTAAGCCCTAAACCCGAAGCCCTGAAGCCTTCGCCCTAAACCCTAAAGCCTAAGCCCCAAACCCTAAACCCTAAAGCCTAAGCTCAAACCCTACACCCTAAACCCTGAGCCCTAAACCCTAAACCGCGAAGCCTAAGCCCTAAACCCTAAAGCCAAAGTCTTAAAGCCTTAAACCTAAACCTGGCCCTAAATTAAGGAGGGTTCAGGCTCCTGGGATGGGGTTCACGGCTCAGGGTTCGGGGATGTGGATTTCGTGTGGAGGGTTTAGGGTTTAGAACTGATTCTGGATTGGAGGTTTGAGGGTTCAGGCGTAATTGGGTACTTAGTTGTCCAAAATCGGGTTCCTTCTTATGTCCTCCAATGTAGTACGGCACCTTTGTTGTAATAAGGTCCCCAAAAGGGACCCTCATTTAGACAACCCTAAACCCTAAACCCTAAACCCTAAAAGGGACCCTCATTTAGACAACTACCCCAAGTAGGTGAGGGCCTTAGTCTCAAACCCGGACCCTTAACAACTTAGAACCTTAAAGCCTCCTTGGAACCCTAGAACCCAACCCCAAAACCCAAGGGGTTTAGGGTTTTAAGGGCCTAAATAATGACCGTGAAGCGTACCTGAGTCTGATGGACCAGTTCCTGGTGGCGGTCTATGAGTTCCAGTTCGTCTTCCGATAGCAGCTGTGAGGTGAGGCCCGAGGAGACCGCGGCGGACCGGGACATCCGCGAGAGGGGCCAGGCTGCTCTCCGCGACGTCCAGGAGAGGAGGGAGAGGGCCCACCGTCTGGCAGAGGAGGAGGCCGCCAGACACCGCGAGGAGGCGGTACGGCAGGAGGTGGAGCGGCGGGCAACGGAGTTGGTGCGGCAGCGAGAGAGCCGGAGTTTTGCGGAGGGCTCTCGAATGCCGCTGGTGATGGAGCTGCTTCAGCAAACGCTGGTCTTACAGGGGCAGCAGCAGGCCATGATGCGTCAGCTGATGTCAGCCTTTGCGGACACGGCACAGTGCGTGTGGTGCAAGTCGAGGACATCATGGGGGTTCCTTATTAGATCTATAGTATACCACCCAAAAAACCTTATTCTAATTATTAAGGCCCCTACATTAGCGGCTTAGGGTTTAGTCACCCTGAAGCCCGCAAACCTGGCAGTTGATCCCCTCGACCCACTTCCGCAACTTCTACGACCGCGGGGACCTGCCCATCGCCATCCTCCATGGCTCCTAGGTTATTCAGTGGTAAATTTTTTTGATTTTCTGTTTAGGGTTTCGGGTTTCGCGCTAAGCTCCTTCTGTCTTTTATTATCTGATCCCAAAAACTCGTGAACTTTCGCCCAGTGCGTTCCTGAAGAGCCTAGGCTCTGGTGGTTGGAAGACTGCCTGGAAGGCCGGGGGACGTCTTTAGGCTCTTGGTGATTTTCAGGGGTTCTCAAAAACATAGCGACTCTTTTTTGTGAAGTTTTGAAGGACGTCTTGAGGGTTTACTATAGGGGCCTAAACAAGTACCTAAAGGATTTTGCGGGGTTCCTTATTATAACAATAGTATAACTTTTACATACCTCTCAAACCTCGTTCTAATTATTACGGCCCCTATATTAGGGCTTTTCAAGGACGTCGCTTCAGGGTGGTGTGGGTGAAGGTTTGGGGGCTGGGGGGTTGAGCAAAAGGGTTGTGGATAGGGTTTAGGGTTTAGGGTTTGAGGTTTAGGATTTAAGGTTTAGGTTTTAGGATTGCCGGTGTTTACTAAAGGATTAGGGGACGAGGTAGGTAGGTAGGCTGGAAGTAAGGTTAAACCCTAAACTCCTAAACTCTCAACCCTATAACCCTTATTGTATCCCTGCCTCCAGGAGCCCCTATATAAACCCCAAACCTTACACCCTAACCCTATCCCGCGCAGTATACCGTAAAGGAGCCCCCCTTTTGAATCCGCTGCAACACAACCTGGACAGCGCTGGACAACAACACGCAACAAACTTTAAAAGATAAACCAGAGCCTGAAGCAGAAACACTAAACCCTAAGCCCCAAGGCCTAAACACAGCTGCCAACCTGACATAGAAATTTCAATTATACAAACAACAGAATTTAACATGCAGAAGCATTTCAAACAAGTTGAAGGAGCTTTGACGTTCATGGGTAGTCATAATCGGATTTATAGGCCCCTAATGTATATCTGCCCATGAACCTACACCCTAAATCCTAAACCCTGAACCCTAAACCCTAAACCCTCCTGAACCCTGAACCCTGAACCCTAAAACCCTCAACCCTCAACCCCGACAGGTGGATGTGGAACGGCTCGACTACCATCACTACCTGCCCATCTTCTTCGAGGGCCTTCGCGAGAAGGAGGACTGTCTTTAGTGTACAGCTTTTGGGGTTTAGGGTTTAGGGTTTAGTGTAGGGTTTTAGGGTTTAGGGTTTAGGGTTTAGGGCTTAGTGTAGAGTTCTTAGAGGGAGTTGTAAAGGACTACAATCGCGTTTCTAGGGTTTCATTGCTTCTTTCTTTGATTTTTTTGAGTGTTAATACGGTTTTTCGGGTGTTGTAATAGGGGTTCCTAACTTGGCAGGCTTGGGTTGAAAAGGGGCTGTAAGAGGGTCTCGTAGGTTTGTGTAGGTTTTGTTTTAAGGGTGTTTAGTTTCGGATGGAGCGGTTGGAGGTGTAGGGGATCACTGATGTTGGGTGCAGGGGTTCCGGATTCCGGTTACCATCAAGGCTCCTTGAAGCTTTTAGGATGCAAGGAGTCAGGGTTTAGGCTCTCCGGGGCTTCAGTGATGGGTTCTTGCCCCAGACGATGTTCAGAAGTTTTTTGAGGCTTCATGTGAAGTGGGCACGCGGTTGGGAAGTTGGGAATTAAAGGGGGGTTTCTGGCTTAGGGGCGAAGGGTGTAGGATTTAGGGATTTGTTTTTTTGGGGTTGGAGGTTTGGTGTTCAGCATTTAAGGTTTCAGGGATCGGTCAATCCAAGGTTCAGGGTAAATGTAGGAGCCTTAATAATTAGAATAGGGTTTTGGGGGCTCCTTAATATAATTATGGTAACAAAACCCTAAACCCTAAACCCCAAACCCTAAACCCCAAACCCTAAACCTAAACCCTGAGCCCCTAAACCCCTAAACCCCTAAACCCCTAAACCCCTAAACCCTAAACCCCCAAACCCTAAACCCTGCGAGCGATGAGACTCGCACAGTGAAGGTAGCAGCTGATCACTCAAGTGTCGCAGACTTGGATAGTGCGAATGCTCGAAAGGATGGAATGGCTCGGCTTCACAGAGCTACAGATTCCTTTTGGCACTCGATCCTTTGCAAACTGCGTAGGCACAGAACACTGAGGCGTAGCAGACAAGTGTTTTCACTTGCATGCCCCCCCCTTCCCCGGAACTGGCATAACATTATCCCCGGAAATTTCCACTACTGAGCTGAGTGGTGCGAGCCCTTCGCTCTTGCGTTTGCGAGCCGACCGCATGCTTGGATCCTCGACTATCTTCCAAGCACATCGCATACGATAAAACAGCTCCAGTTCTCGGCAGGGACCTGCCTTTGTCAAGGCATTGGCAAGCTGAGCTTCAGAATGTACCCAACGAACTCGTAGATCATGAGACATCTGGGCTTCCTTCAGACTTAATAACTCAATATTAGTCCGCTTCTCAGCTCCCTTGATCACCACCACTTCTGACTGCAACTTGTCATACACGTTGCGAGAGTCTGTGATTACGCAACCGGGTACTCGACGAACAACCCCCACGGAATCCCGAAGATCATGTACCCCATAAAGAAGTTCTGACCACTGGTACCTGGCAAAGAACAAGGCATCTTCCCCGTTCACAGCCGCCTGAGTCTCGGCCGCTCCTGGCGAGCGGCATGCCCTATCAATCTTGGTGGAATGCCAGGCTAAGATGCTGACCTTGCCCAGCTCTCCTTGCATCATGTTCAAGGGCCCTAACCCAACCAGAATCCCTTGCGTACTTCCGCCGTCATGACGATTCTGGTCCGCAGCGTCCACCCAGGAGTACAGTCCTAGGTCCTCCTGAGGCCCAAACTTGTGGATGAGCATCTGATGTTCTTTTCGGGCTTTGGTGTGGTAAATCAGGAGGTTGGTTTTGACGATGGTGTTCACGGTGCTGGAGGTAACTTCACTTAGCAAAAGACTAACCTCTGCCGACACATGCGGTGCCACCTGTTGAGCGTGCCACGATAAGCCTCCTAAGGCCGCTCGTAGCCCTTGCGCCGCGTTGAGCTGAGAGATATCTCCTTGAGGCCTTCTACGTAGTGGGGTTGGCTCAACACAAAACCCTCCTCAGTAGCCTCCACCTGTACACCACACTGAACGAACTTATCAGATTCCCAATCGCCCCACTTGAACTTCTGCCTGATCTTTTCCAGGATAGCTTGCCACTCCTTGTCATTGGCCCTTCCACTGAACATAAAATCATCTACATGTCCAGTAATTACGCCACGGAGCTGGCCGTTGGGTCTCCAGACCCAGCAGCAAGCATCGGACCATGTCCGGGTGAGGCCTAATTCCTGAAAATAATCAGCCACTGTTCGATACCATTCCAATGGAGCGTCCACTAAGCCGTAGCAGGCTCTCTTCAGACGGGTCACAGACCCTTCTGGAATCTGCATCGCCTGGCAGATCTCTGGGCAAGGAATACATAGGAGCTCGCCCGGGTATTCCCTGCCTTGCAAGAACGCTCCAGACACATCTCCTTTCTGCACCTGCCAATTGTGGATGCTCGATAATTGCAGCTGCATTTGCCTAGTCTGGCGAGTCATAACAGGAGCTGTCGTAGCGCGATGTTCGTACAGGGGGTCTTGATACCCCAGCAGCACCGCCCTCGCCTTCGCTTTCGTACTCCCATCCTCGCGGACTTTCCAGGTCAGGATCCAACGCATGTTGATTGCTTGATCAGCACTGGGTCGTCGTTCCTCTGGCAGGCTTTCGAACGCTTTGGCTGCAATGAAGTTGCGGACTTCTATTGCCTTGGCCTCGCGGAAGGCCTGTTTATCTTTTTCTGACAGGCGCCTTTCAGAAACCTCGACTGCTCTCCTCTTCAGCGCGCCCACGAAGTATCCTTGTGCATCCCGGTGGAAGGCCTGCCATCCCCTTTGACTTTCAGGCATGGGTATCTCCACTTCCACCGCGGCTTCCTCCTCGGTCCAGTAGGCCGCTGGACTCGGCTGCCAGAGGTCTTCCTTGACCTCAGTCCACCAGGCTGCTGCCTGAGGGAACCCCTGGCTGGGCTCCGACTGCTGATGTCTTCCGCGAGCTCTGCTTGCCGTGGCTGGCGTGTGGCCGAGGACCTGGTCCTCAGTCGGCTCCATGTCGTCGCTGGTTCGCTTCCCTCGGAGGCGACGTCGTAGAGGGGGATGCTCCATCTCTACATCCTGTGCGCGCTCCCACTCTTGAGCTGTTGGCTGCTCAGCTGTGTAGTCCTTAAACTGATTCCCTCCGATCTCCTGGGCCACTCGTCGGAATGTCCAGGGTGTTCGGTCGTCGCCTTCGGCCAAACACTCCAACAGCTCCTCACGCTCCGAAGCCCTCCTAAGCTGTTCTGGACAGCACTTGATAAGACTTCTTCCACGCACCAGCCAGATGGAACTGGCCGGACGCAGTTGGCCGTTGGTGTCGCGGCCCTTTTCTGTGGCCAGCACTCGTGCTGGCCCTAAGAAGCGACCATGTCGATCGCCCGGCTGCCTCCGACTTTGCTGTCCTGTCTGAGCCCTCCAAAAGAACACTAGTTCCCCCGGCTGAAAGTCCAGGACGGGATGCGACCTGGAGTTGCTAGCCCGCACGATGCGCTGTTGTGCCACCCATTCGGAGTGAGCCTTTTCGGCCTCCGCCCTGCACTGGGCGGCTCGGACTACTTCACCTACGGGGTCCTCCCACAAACTCTCTACAGGAACTTGGGCCATGACGTCCAGGGCATGACCCACCTCGTCAGTTGCATGCCCCAATGCATGCTGCACCGGTGAGAAGCCTCGGAGGATTTCACGATGATTGAAGGTACGGATGGCAGTTGCAAGTGCTTCCGCAGGGGTCACTGAAGCTTCAACTTCACACATCTTGGTCATCACCTGTTTAACCCCTTGAATGGCCTGTTCACAAACCCCCAGTTTCCAATGAGCCTCACCTGGGATCACTTCAAGGTAGATGTGATGTCTATCACAGAAAGCCTCCACTGACTGACTCCTGAAGGAACCCGCGGGATCAAGTCGGAGGGTCTTGGGTCTCCCGAAATACTGAATCCAGCCTTCCTGAAGATACTCCAAACACTTAAGAGCCCCTGGTTGCTGCCGGCTGCCTGTTGTCAAGATTCGGGCAACACGAAATCTGGAGGCCTCATCAATCAGGAGCATAAACTGCACAGTCTCGTGGGTATGAGGGTGAGTCCAATGACCTATGTCCGCTGCCACCGTGGACCAGCGCGGGGGAAGTGGTTCGAGAGTGGAAAGGTTACGCGTCCCTACCTTTCGCTTCTCCATACACACCGCACACTGAAACTCCCTGGCCAGCTGAAGAACCCTTTCCGAAGCCCCCCTTCGTTTCAGAGATTCAATCATGTGACGTGTGCTGCTATGCCCCGTGGCCGAATGCAACAGGTACAGCTGTTTCCGGATTCGTGCGTCCTCTTGCTTGGGTGCTTGTCCTAACCGGCGCTGCCACTTCCCTAATCTCTGCAGGGCAAAACCTTCCTCTTTGGGCACATCAGGATACCTAGGACACGGAAATCCGAAATCCCGAAGACCCTTCCGAAACTCCGAATCAACCACTCCAGCCCCTCTGCTGACATACGCTGTTATGACAATGCGCTCGCCGGTCCATGGCATGGTCCCATGCCAGGCCTGAGGTGAGAAGGTGACCACTCGCCCTCTCGTCTCCAGTTTCCGCCCTGGCGTCCAGGTGCCGTCGCTGCGTTCCTGGGCCAGGGCGTCTTCCCCCTGATAATCGGGTGGGGTTTCCACCCATAACTCTCCTCCATGGTAGTCACCGACCCCTAGAAGCCGGTTGGGGTAGTTTGGGTCATTGTGGCTGTCCCTATGGATAGGCATCTGGTTGTTGCGGGAAACGACCAGGGAGGACCATGAGGCTTCGGGGCCAGCATACTTCTTGAAGAACCTGTTCAAGTAGGCACTCGTGTGAGGCATCTGCTCCGTTCGCTTCGTGATGCCATACTGGTTTCCATGCGAATACATACCAAACAGCACATACTCAGCATGTTTCCCGGGAACCTTCTGCCGACTACGCTTCACAGTCAGTTGAGCTACTTCCCTCAAGAACCCCTCGGCCGTTTTGAGACTGTAGTCCTGGGCTTGGAGGAGTTGCTTAGCCTTGTTTTCCAGGTCTTGGTTCTTCTCCTGACTCCAAAGAACCTCACCTTTCTCTATCTCAATCGCCTGAAACCCTGAAGAGGACTGGGTAACCTGGGTATCCCCGTTTCCACCTGTCTTGACCTCGGGTTGGGGTGCCCTAGAACCGTCTTCAGAGGATTGTTCACTAGTGGTCTCCAGGCTGACTCCTGCTATGTCATGTCCACCCATGAGGCAGTTGCCACATGTCAACTGGAAGTCCTGCAGTTTCGTCTCTCCGCAGACACAGGTTTCTCCAAGCCCGAACTGAGTGGGAAGCTGGCTTCCGCCCGTGCACTCCTGCAATGTAGCCTGGTAACTGAGTTCTTGACAGAGAACACTAGCAACCCTACGCGCATATTCGGGAGTGTACGATGCACTGGCAGCCGCTGCTCTCCCTTCGCAACGACCATGCACATAGTGTTTTCCACACCTACAAGGCAGGTTCATCTCCTCAGCCAGCCTACTTAGGCTAGTCATGATTTTCCAGCCCTTCGCCATCAGCCTTGCGTTCTTTTCATCCCTCAGTTGCACTCTACATCCCTTAGTCACCCCCAAATACAAGTCATACTTCTGAATCAACCGCTGAATCATGGGCAACCTCCAAGCATCGCTCCTCTCAGGCCACTGCCAACTACAGTGTATCCCTAGCTGCATACACAAGTGAACTATACACACAGCCCCAGTGAATACCTTCATGGCATGGCGTCGCTTCTCAGCAAGCTCCGCTCGCTGCTGCTCAGTTCTTTGGTTGGTGTTTTGCAAGGGGGAAAAAGGTCCGCACGGTGGGGATATCCAAACATGTTGGGGTTTCTCCAGCCTAATCCTATCCATCACCAACCGAAGTCCCGCAGAAGAACTCAAATCCCCCGAATTAAACAAAGAAGCCCTCACAGCAGATTCAGGGTTCCCCGTGCGGTCCTGGACTGTTCTAGACAGAAGACTGTGTGGTTCACAGGCCACCTCCATCACGATGGGCCGCTCCCGACCCGTCTCTGAGTGTGCTATTAGGCTTTGGTACAACCTGGGAACTACAGCTTGTGACTCTTCCTCAAGTCGCCGTGCCTCAGTCAGACTGAGGTCGTGGCTCAAAGTACCTCCTAAGTCTGGGGCCTTGGCTTGTGCTCCACACTCCGGCCTTCCAATCATGCAGTCCTCATAGCTGCTAGGACCCTCGCGGCTCACTTCGTGCTTGACTTGTCGTGTGGGGTCTTGCGGGGCCTCTCGTCCTTCATCTCGTTCACCTCCTGCTGGAGCTGTTGCACAGCTCCGGCCAAGCCCTTCATCACCTCGAGGATCGCCTTGTCCGTGTCGGTGTCCTTCTCCGCCACATTCGCAGTCCCTCCGGATGAAGCCGCAGAGCTGCTGCGCTCCTCTTCGAAATCGGGTTCCTCGATGTAGCCCTTGCCCGTCTTGATGTGGAGCTTGAGGGACGCCGCTGGCTTCACCGGCGTTGTGGTGTCGGTCGCCTTCTTCAGCCACGCTGCCAAGCGTAGCATCTTGGGGTTCATCTCGTCGGTCTCGGCCCGAGTCCGTAGCACCCAGTTGGCATACTGGGGGCATTGGGACAGGAGATCTCCGTAGGTCTTCTCGGCGTGTTTGCCGAAGCCCACCAGGTCCTCGGATGTCGCCTCCACCGTCTTGTAGAGGTGATCGAGGGCCTTCGCTTCCAGCTGAGCCATGGTCTCGTTCCCCGTGATCATCAGGTGCAAGTTGTTCTCGAGGTACTCCACCATCACGCTCTTCTTGGTCTTGTGCTTGTTCAGCTGGATCACTTGCTCGCGTAGTGGTGTGCGCTTCCCCTTCGGCGCGGTCTTGCCCTGCTCCTCGTATAACTCGCGCAGACGATGTACAAGTTCGGATTTCCCCCAGGAAGCTGGAGGCCGCTCGCCCATCTTGTTGATCTCGTTGATCAGCTGGGCCTTGTTCCACTTGTCCATGTTGCGCGGACTGACTTGGAGGAGTGGAGGATTGGCACACGTTTTGGTTCTCACACTGCTGCTGCTGCACTTGACTCTGCTCAGGAGTGGAAAAACTAACCCCATCATCATAACCCCGATCACCAACAACATCCGTACCCTTGCCAGTTTCAGGAAAAGGATCTATGGACATCTTGGTGTGCATACCCTGTCCGGAATTTCTTGTTTCCTCTCGAACACTCTCCGGTGAAGTAGACAAGAGGAGCTGTCCCTAGCAATCAGGCTGCAAGTAATGCTTCAAATCGGGAACTTCGGAGACAGCTTCGTATGATTCCTTGAAGAAGTCGCTAGTCAGATCGATCAACTGATGCCCCGTAGCCGATCGTTGCAAAGGAATCACACGCTTCGTGCTCAAAGCTCGGAGCACCAAGAGGTCGTTCTCGAAGTCCAAAATGGCCTTCAACGAACGAGGTGTTGCGATCGAGATCAAAATTGGCCCACCGCCCTTGTCAAGCGCGTGGACTTGCAGCCGTCCTGGCTGCCCTGCTGCGGAAATCTGCAACTGTACAGTGGAGAGGCATTTAGCTTCTTCTGAATCAGCAAATCCGAACACCGGCCGATTATTCAAATCGACTCCTGCAACGCCATCACTTCCATGCTTGCTGCGGTTTTTGGCCATCAGCTTCTCGAGCGCCTGCACCGATCCCAGTGTCTTAGTAGCCCCGCCATCCAGGACTCCCATACCTTGGTCCACTGCATCACTCGTGCTAAGCCCTGTGGCCCAAGCCTGTGGCTCCGGATCCTCGGCCTCTGCTTGAGCGTAGCATACGAATGGTGCCGCCTCGCGCTTCTGAAAGGTAGGTGGCTGGTCACAGTTGGCTGCTCGATGTCCTGTACGACCACAACGAAGGCAGGTTATGTGGCTGTCGTCTCGAGGACCGGCGTTGCTGGAACTTCCTCCCGATGCTGACGAAGGCCCGTTGCGATAGTATTTCCTGGACATGCGGATGTTGTGCTGCTTAGCCCTTGCCTCCTTGAGTGTCTTCTTTGCACGTTGAATGACTGCCAGGGCGTCGGCAGCCTGGTCCTCGTGCTCAGCAAGGAGGGCCTGTCCCTCGTCGCTGAGCTCCTGATCCGGAAAGGAAACATTGCTGTCCTCCTCGTCATCGCTGATCTCGTCCACTTGGCCCAAGAAACCACTGGCCCGGTGCTGCTGATCGTGGCGCTTGATCTCGTGTTCGGGCCACTGGTTGCGCAGTTCCTGCGCAACGCGATTCATGCTGAACTCGCCTTTGAGGGCCGTGTAGATCATGTTGCGTTCGCCAGCTGTTAGGCCGGCGTCTTGTAGAAGGTACCATCCTTGGACCCAATCTGGCAACAACTGGTCCGCCCCAGATGCGTCCGCCTGCGTCGCAGGCTGGCTCCAACTCCCATTGCTGCTGGTAGCCCACGATGCCCTGTCCCCATTGTACCACGGCATGCTGTAGGCCCAGCTCCAGGAGTTGCTCTGCCACTGCCAGCTGTTCCACTGGGACTGTGTGTTGCCCCAGGAGCCACGCCAGCTCCTCCATGGATCCTCCGGCTCCTCCTGTTCGGGAGCATCCGCCTCCTCCGTTGCCCCCTCCGCTGTCGCTCCCTCGGCCTCCGATGTCCAGCTCAATCGCCTGCTGGGTGGTGCTGGAACTGAAGAAGGGGTTGTCCTGGCGTTAGTCACCTGCGTCTCCTGGTGAGGCTTTAGCCTACGAAGTGCTTGTCGGGCTCGCATGTAGATTTCTGTCTTTCTGGTCACGTAACTGTTGATCGTCTCACCTGGCTTTCTTCGGGAATTCCTAAAATACTGGTTGAGGTACTCTGTGAGTTCGGTCACCTGTGGCCGTCCTAGGCATTCACGAAGATGACCAAGAAGGAGTTCTACTCCCCCATTGAAGGAAACCCAATTAGCCGGCTTATCAATGATCATACGTTTCGCTGCTCCAGATAATTCAGCAATCAACTTCGGGCCACACATGTAGCGCTTCTGCCAGGCAATGCTCTCTTGCCACAAGAGAGCCTCTTCCTCGAATCGAGAGAAACTCGCACTGTCGCCATCCCACTGCGGTACGCCGTCTTTGGATCGACTGATCGGTCCTTCACTGCTCATGCTCGTCATCACTGGAGGCCGCGCGTCCAGTGCTCAAGGTCCCTGGTTTTCTCTGAGCCCCCACCTCTGCTACTTTCCCCAGCAGCAGATAGCGGTAGGCTCCGCTACCATGCGAGCGATGAGACTCGCACAGTGA
>CAJNJA010014530.1:12789-37763 GCA_905231915.1 Symbiodinium necroappetens | reverse complement strand
CATACATACATAAATGCATACATACATACATACATACATACATACATTCAATATCAATATCAATACCAATATCAATATCAATACATATACATATACATATACATATACATATACCTATACCTATACATATACATATACATATACATATACATATACATATACATATACATATACATATATATATATACACACATACACAAACACATACACACATACATGTATGCATGTGTGCGTGTAATCCCTTCTCCCTACGCACACCAGAAGGCCTTGCTCATGCACCCGGCACCTGGTTGTGTCTGTATGTCGACATGATTGAGAGCCGGAGCGGCTCCGAAATAAACGGAAATGCTATCCGACGGACCAATCGAAGTATGATGAAAATGGGAATGCATGAGCACACCATCATGACGACGACCAGGATGCTGCTTCCGAGGAGGCAAAGGGACACTGATGACGCTCATGCTTTATTATTGTCCTTAGTACAAGCGTGGTTCGTGAACGAAACAGTTTTCATGATTCCGGCAAGGCCCCTCCTGGCACTGGTCGGCACTCCAGAGATCCGCAGGGACTGACAGGAGCGAGCCTGAGAGGCAGCCGGCACTTTTCCCTGCCTTTCTCAAGTTAGCGGAGAGCCTGAAGTCTCAACTGCACAACTCGGACTGCGTTTTTTTCTGAACCCCGATCCCGAGCTTTGACAAGAATGTACCACTCGAGCCGAGCAGCTTAAGCTCAAGCGTGGGGACACGGGCGAGGCCAAGCGGCCTGAGATGCTTTCCATTTTTCTGTGAAAGGATGGTGAGCATTTTAGTTACCGCACCCTGGTGCCACCATAATGGTCGACCATTTTCGTATGGTACTTTGCCTGTTTCAATTGTCAGCCACGCGCTGTCTCAAGCCTGCGGCGGCAGTGTCATGTGTTCGCGCGAAGCTCCCTGGGAGACTCCGATTCGTAAGTTACAGCTGTGAAGTACTCAGTTCTTGATGATGCGGCGGCTTCGGCTTTAGGCGCTTCCGAACGCGCCTTTCCTATAATCGTTGTGCCTGTTGGTCGTGCGCACACCGCCGCCCGTCAGGATGGAAATCGCCAGAAGGCATTTGTGCACACAAGTTCACAAGTTTCTCGATGTCGACAACAGCCCCAACTATCTCGATGCACTGAAGCACAAGCGGCCCAAGCTCAACCGCGGAGAGAGTGGAGATGCTAGCCGTGCAGGCCCCAAGCCTCAGTTCAGTAGCTGTGTTTTCTCGGACTTTCCGACTGCATGACCGAGGCAACCCGCAGCCCAACTCGGCAAGCAGCTGCGTCGCGGAAAGGCGGGTGCCCTCGGGGCCACCTCAACCTGGTAGCACATGACGATGACGGAGGAACGGGGTGACAAAGGCAAGCTGATTCCGAAAGCCTTTCTCGGGACCTCGAGCTTTCTTTGCCAGAGCCTCTCTCTCAATCCTAAAACAAGGAGAACAGATCTTCAGAATATAATCAACTGGCGATCGAATGCTCCCGAGAAGTCCTTTTCAAGCCTTGCCTTACTTGAAGACTTCACTAGCCGCCGAGACAAAAAACACAAAGACCTGTCATGGTGAGAATAGCGAAAGCTACAGTATATCACTACAATCCAAATATGTCCAACTATTGTCACCATGCCTGTCTGCCTGATTGTTCTTGCTGATTGAAGATGTGCAAGCTGCAGCAGTGGCAATGGTTGTGGTTGCCGTGGTTGTTGTGACGGTCACTGTCAATACTGCAACCCTTTTTTGAAGCAAAGGACTCGGTGGATGCCAGCGCACATGACGATGGCATCATGTTTCTGATGCTGATGGCAGTGGCGACAACAACATGAAGAGTAATGCAAGGCAAATTCGGCCATGAAGTGTCTGTGGAGTTTTCGACGTGGTGCACAGATCACGTTTTTCTGCTTCCCACTGTAGAAGCAACAGCTTGGAGATCAGCTTGCACGAGCTTTCTGCTTCCAGGCAGCATTTTGGACGACAAGCGGTGGCTGCAAGAGGACACATGCGAGCGGCAGCAAGAAGAAAGTAACAGGTCAACAGAACAAGCCAAGCAGCTAGGCAAACTTTCTAGTAGTAACAGCAAAACATGAAAGCCTTTCACTCAGCGAACGAAGCGACATGAATCAACTCCACACTGCCAATGCAGACATCACCAGGAAAAGGAAAAAGCACACACCACCAGAAAAAGGCTTCATTTACACTGCAAACTACAATGCGCAACGTGCCAGAACTCGATTTGTTCGCTCAACAGGCCCGCAAATGACACACCCTTTGCGGCCACCTTTGACCCACATTCCACATGTGAACAGCAACATGAAGCGACGCCGGCCGACGTGGCGGTGGGGTGGCGGTAGCCGTGGTGGCAGTGCTGATGATGCTGACGATGCAATGACAACGATGAAAACAATGATAATAACAGCGACAGTGGACATTGCAAGTTGCAGGTGCTGCGGCAACAGCATGTCTGGTTGATGCCGATTCTCGATATATCCGATATCAATTCACGGCCAACCAGGTTGACCTCGTCCTGCGCTGGGGAAGCCATCGCGGACACGTCCCGCGGTGGCGTCACGACCGCGGCCTGGAAGTCAGCTTTGGAAGTCGTGGTGCGAGGGTTAAGCAGCCTCTACTGACACTCTCGAAATTGAAACCGCACTTGCTGAGGGCTTTGGCGGCGAAAGGGCCCAACCAAGCCCCCAAGCCCCGCCTGAGAGCTGTTGTTGCCTTTCGCTTGCCGCTGTGCCTCGCTGGAATCAGGCCAAGATGGAAGCACGACGCGACTGGCTCAGAAAGGTTACAACGCATTTTCGGGTAGGACAGGAAGAGTGGATCCAGGAAGACATCCTGGGCTTGAGCGATGCGCATGCTACACGCAGGGTCGCCTGCGATTTTCGGCATTTCTGCAGGTGCGCTTCCCAGTCACACTGACCGAGACAACATCAGAACCGGATACTGTGCGCTGTGTACCACCGTGTCTGTAACACAATATGAAGATTGGCGTCACAGCGTGAAAACCTTGCTACGATACACCTCCCAGCCTAACCATTCCTGTATTGTCCTACAAGCAAAGATGGGTGGCTGTCTGGTTGTCTTTATCCCTACAATTACAAGCCTGCGCGCTGGCTTCTGTCAGCCATTCCACTGCTCGGCACATGGTGCGGCAACAGCCTCAAAGTGGAGCATTTCGGGCTTTTGATGTGAGTTCTTCTAAGGCAATTGGAAGGGCAGGCTCAGTGAACAGCCTTGGGTATCTCACCTACATCTCCTTGTCTATCAGCCCCGAATCCTCGACCCAACAAGCACCGCTGCACTAGACCAAAACTCTTTCATGCTTCAAACAGAACCCAACTGTGCCCATTGCCGCCTGTCGGAACAAAGCTTCGTCTGCTGTTGCTAGCAACCCGATCACCGGCAACTTCGTTTTCGCTCTCCATGCTAGTCTCTGCAATGTTGCCGAAGCAAGAGCAAGAGTGTCGACAGGCCATGCACCCATGACACCGGGGCCGCGACGCAAGGCCTCGTCCACATCGGCGCTGGCGAAGCCCATCTCGCGGAGCCTTCGTCAGGCTCGAGGCTGCTTGTTGCTACGGCGGAGCTGGACGTGGCTGGACTAGAAATAAACATCACGGCCTGAGCCATCTTTTTTTTGCCTCCTACCTTTTAGCTGCGTTCCTTTTCTTACGACTGCTACATTTTGACTGGCTGCTACATGAACCTGAAGATTCTCACAATAGGAGAGATTCACGTCTGTGCTGCAATCACCCTACTCTCAGAGGTGCGGCAATTCCCTCTGGCGCTCCTGCCCACCACCTATTCGGACCTATTCGCGTGATGTGGGATACTCCAAAACGCCGTGCTCGCCCGCTTACTCCCATGTACAGGTGAAGCTCAAGCAACCCCGCCCCCAAGTCCGGTGGCGCGCCTCTGCGCCTTGTCTTTGGTGGCACGCGACTTGGCCATGGCTGGAGGACTTCTGAAAATTTTTGCGGTGGATCTTGAGTTGGGCAAGGGCACATGTATCCCAGGCTCGAAGCCAAGTGCCTCGGGATCTGCGGTGCAGGTCCCAAGCTCGGTTGGCACCGGTGAGTGTCAGACGTTGCGCTTCTGGCAATAAGGTGCCAATGTCTCCGCCCCCTTCGAACTCTCATGCTCCATGGCGCCACTAAAAAACTGCTGCGGGCAATGGTGCAGGGGCGACTCGTCGTCAAAGAAATGACGCATGAACAGTTGCCTGTCACATGCATGCAGCTTGGAGTATCATCAGCGAACTGCGATTGTGGCGGTTCTTTAGCAGATGCCATTCAGCCACGAGTGAAGCGTTCAGCGCATGGTCACCTGTGGTCCGTTTGCTCGCCGAAGCGACAGCTTGTGCAGTCGCCTGAGGCAGTTCAGGACTTCTGCGAAGGTTGAAGTATGCGTGGCAATGGCGGGAAGTTTTTGCGCAATCCGCAACCGCCCAACACAAATCCCAGCAAGCCTCGTCAGCAGGAGCCGGTGGCACTGTCGTTTCTGCTGCCGACTGTGTCGCCTCAGGTGGAATCCTGCACTCGAAGATCCTAACCGTGGACTTCTGAAAGTATGCGTCCCGCCTCTGCGGCGGCCGCACTCAGCTCCTCCTGGCCAGTTCCGATCGTAGTTCGATTCAGAAAACATCGGGTTTCTCACAGCGAGTTCGGGGTTGCAGTTGCCCAGTTGCTCGCATGCTTCGAGCTTTGAAGCCATCGCAGTGCCAATGGCCCAAGCGACTGCAATGCTGACCTCTAGACTCTAAACACGAGGGTTGTCTCTCGCTCCCGGGTAATAATTCAATAAGGCTCGGAAAGGGCTGCACTCAAGGTTCAGGAAAGGCAGTTCTGAAGGACAGCCCATCAGGTTCAGAGGGAAGGGGGCCCCCCGAATGATAGCTCCCGAGTTTTGATTAATCCCCCGTGCCGGCCTGGCTGTATGCTGAGGCTGAGTCTAAGTAGGGCGAGCAAGCTTCAGATCCTGCAGGTCGACATTAAAAAAGCCGTGAAGTTCCGAAGGCCTCCACAAATCACTTGCTCGTAGCTGGTTTCCTACGTAAGCAGGGTCATACACACCACCATTGGGTTTGGGAGTAGGCTCAAGCTCCTTGCAACCCTTCTCCTGACACTCAACACTTCTCCGATTCTAAAAGCAAAATCTCGTAGGCCTTACGCCCCGAAAACATCGTCGAACCCAACAGTAAACCTGAGCCAAGACATGAGAAGCATGTGATCCAGAGCAGTAATATTCGCAGACAAACCCTCTTTGCGCCGGAGAGCCTCGGAAGCCTTGCGATTCAGCCGCTGACGACGGACACGCGCGACACTCGGGCTATCGCCTCGGCTCGGCTCCAAATGGAGCTTTTCAGGAAAAAATTGTGGCTTCGCAGCGGCTTCAGACCTTTATGAACAAGATCAAAGCACGCAAGAGCTCGAAACCCACATACTATCTTATGTTTAGTAAGGCAGGACTAGAGCCCGTACAAAGGTTTAACCTATGCTGGGTGAAGTTCTCAATTGAACAATGCGCCGCGTTTGAACCACTTGTGCCGGAGTTTACAGCTCTCCAGGCCCCCAGCCCGGGCTCTCTGCGGATGCATCAGCCTCATCCTGCGCGATGGGTGCCGGGCCTCTGCAGCAACACCGTAGCGAAAGGCTCAATATCCTCCCTTTAATCTGCCTCCTCCTCCTCTGCATATCCTGCTCCTACTGCTGCTACTGCTGCAACGACGGCGACGACGACGGCGGCTACTGACTGCTGCTACAACTTCTACATACCAGCACCGTTACTGCAAGTACTAACTGCCGACGCTATGAAGACAGGACTGCTGCTAGTCCTGCCATCCTCAAAGGGGAACCTGCAGCCTATTGTGAGTGGAGCTGGCATTCTTGACTCTGTCAGCTCAACATGAGGTTCCAGGCTTCAGCCCGATCGGAAATCGAAACTCCGCTGAATGTGAGAGTTGTGCGCCCTTGCCTGCCGCCGCTGCAACTTTGGCCTCCTCTGTCGCTTCTGGTAGCTCTGGTGGGCCACCTGATGGCTCAAACGGACAAGCTGTCTGTGGGTGCGAGGCTCCAAGGGTTTATCTGAGAAGAATCTCGCATCGTGTTTGCTTCGTCTGGCTGTGAGCGTGCGACAGAGTCTAGCCAAGTGCGCGTTCAACATGTCAGGCCGTGAAGCTGCACTGGGCACAATGCTCGTACTACACAGGCTTCTGGCAGCCAAGCTGTTGCGGCGCGATCCGGCGCGACGGGACGCAGAACATCAGCGCGACGGTGGCTACAAAGCTCAAGCCCTGAAGCAGCCACAAAGGGCCTGCCGGGTGCTGTTCTGGAGCCGCCTCGCCCTGCAAGCTGCCTGCATTACCAACAGACGCAGGTGTCTTATCGCTCCTACCAGGGGTTTAATCTCATTTCCTGTTATTTTCATTACACATCAGGAGCATCTCTCACAAGTCAAAATTTCTCTCTGCTCTGCCACCGGAACGAGTAATCAGCTGCGAAGCCTCTCAACTTCCGAAGTTGGTCTTACGCTCTTGGAACTCGGACTCTGCCAGACGAGGTTGGTCTTGAGGTCTTGGGCTGGCGGAGAACCCTGCACGCGAATTGACGCCGCCTGTGCTGTCGGGCTCCTGAGCTGCATTGCCTAGCAGAACATGCAGTGAACAGTGCTCTGGGGCTTGGGGTTGTTGCCATTGGCGTTTGAAGGTTTGACCGCTTCCTGCTGTGCCCCGGCACATGACATGCAAGAAGCTTCCCAAACCCAACACTGCGCCAAACAGCGGGCCTGTTTGGTCCATGATAGTGACCGCTGTAAACACTGACCCGACGACCCGACTCTTCACTCGGGGACCCTTGGAAGCCCCCTGGCCCTTCCGAGCCTCCCGCTGGAGGGCTATGCTCCTCTTCGCCTGGCCGTTTATCGCGCCCGGCTTCGGGCCCTGATCAAAATTGTTTGGTGGGGTTGCAAGTCGGGTTCTGGATCCCAACTAGGTCTAACCCCATTTCCATGTCCTGTAAGTCTACCCGGCCTGGGTCACCGCCGGCCGGCAAGTCCAGTGCAGTGCTCGGCTCATCCTCGCGTTTCGACTTGGGACCTGAAAACGAGGGATCTGCTGATCTACACCGATGGCACTTCGTCTGGGTTTTTCTGCGAGGCTTTGGAGCTCCAGGGGTTGTGAAGGTTTCGCACAAGGCAGGCAAGGCTTCACAACGACTGGTCCACAATGGTGGGGGGTTTTCTCGGATGCTGGTCCCCCTGGCGGGATAAGCACAGCTGGCTTCTTCTCAATTGGCACTCAACTTCCGAGACATCATGCTTCAACCCGACCCTGCAGCTCCAAATGCTGACGACCTCAAGACTCCCTGTGGTGAAATCATACGCAGCTTCAAAAAGTCTAGTCCCCACGAAAGGTCGCCACCATCGCATTATGTGGCAGCCCCTAAATTTGGCGGCACCCAAGGCATGCGCGGGCTAACCGCAGTTTCTGCACCGCCTCCTGGTCATTTCCAAGGCAACTCT
This sequence comes from Symbiodinium necroappetens, assembly GCA_905231915.1. Classification (NCBI taxonomy): domain Eukaryota; class Dinophyceae; order Suessiales; family Symbiodiniaceae; genus Symbiodinium; species Symbiodinium necroappetens. The sequence continues at coordinate 30,224 of CAJNJA010014530.1, read as the reverse complement.
CGGGAATTCCGGGCACTGTTGAGCTTAGGAAGGGGCCAGCTTAAGAGCCTGGCCGCCTCTCTGCAGCACGGTTTGGGCTTGCTGGGTCAGGGAGTGAGGGAGGATGCCCACTAGGGGCCCATCGTCCGGAACTGCACGATCCGACCCTGCAGCTGCCATAACTCAAGCTCCTCGGCCAGGAAAGTCTCTTGTTCCAGCACCTGCGCATAGAAAGACTGGGCACACGATCGGAAGGATTGGCTCCCACCTCAATCAGGGCGCGGTAGTCGAACGCCTCTTTTCTCATCAACTGCAGCGCACGCCTTGGACAAGAGATGGACGGCAGGTGACTACACAGACGTAAAGGATTCGATCACATAGGCCAAACACCAGGACAACCTATGCGAGCCTTTCACGTGCAAGCGGCCTTGATGGCGTCCTCTTAACGTCTCAATTCTTTTTTGGAATTAGCGGGACCAGGTGGAGCGTGCAGCTGGGGGTAGTGTATGAACGTGAGGGCAAGGTGCGTTGGTCGGTGCGTCCAGCGGTGCGTGATCTCAGTGCCCTGCGCTAGATGTTATTGAAGGTGCACAGCGTGGCGCAGAAGCCGGTGCTAGGTTGGTTCTTGCGCTAAGGCCTATAAGGCTCTCGTCGCAAGTGTTTCGCCAATGCTGATTTATCGCTTCTTGGCTCCCTCCCGGTTGCTAATTGGTTCCTCGGTTGCTCCGCCCTGCCGGTTACTATTTGGTGCTCTCGCTGCCACTCCCCGTCCCGGTTACAATTTGGTTCCTTTGCCCTGACTGGGCCCGAACCCAAAAGCCCCTCCCCGAGCCCCAGGCCCAGGGCCTGCTTGGGTGGGGGCTGGGGGGGAAGTGGGCGGCTTGCAGAATTATTGCCCACAAAGCTTGTAAACTAGCTCCAAGGTCTTGCAAAGATTTTTGTCCACAAGCCTTTCAAGCTAGCTCCAAGGCCTTGCAAGATTTGTGGTCACTTCTCCCAGGCCTTGCACGATTTTTCTTTAACAAGCGACCCCAGGCCGTGCACCAACCTACGCTCCAGCCAGTGCACCAAGAATTTTTGCACCCGTCCCCGAATCTAAAAGTGCTCGGTCGCAGCCCAAGTGCCAGCTCTGAGAGAGATCTGAGCCACCGGCTCTTTTGACTCGAGTTCTGCACGAAGCCTGCGACTGTGATCTGGGATGTGGCTGTTTACGAGTAATCAAGAACCATAAGCGCCATAAACCTACGAAGCAGCCTACCGCCCATCCAAAACGTTTGCACAAAAACACGTGAGTTTTCCAAAACCCAAACCAGCGCATCCCGAAAACCCCCAAATCCCAGGCCCTTAACTACAACTTTCTCGCAATGGCATGCTCCACGCCGAGGGACCACGCCAGGTTCTCGTTGTCCCAAGCATCTGGAAACTAGGCATACTGGGCATACTTGAAGACTCCGTAAACTGCAAATCCTGAACCAGATCCGCAAAACCCTATCCACCTGAAAACTTGGACTCCGAAGGATCGCCTCTGGATCTCAGCTTGGTGCGACAAGTAGTTCGAGACCTTGGGCAAGGCTCGTTTGCCGAAATCATGCGCTTCTGGAAATGCAGTCCTTCCTCACTGACTCATGCCACGGGACGATTCTTGCCGAAACATCACACACGTATGTTCACAGGCTCAACCAAACACAAATCCTTCCGTTTATTGCTCTTAGAACCCGCACTCTCACAAGGGCTTTATGCAGAAATTCAGGATTGTTATCGTGGTGTGGCGATGATGGCACAGAACGTGCTTGAGCTTCCGGTTTCTGCTGAAGGTTGCCTCTCTCAGCCTGGAAAATCAAGGCATGACTGCCAGTTGAGTGATGCAGTGAGGCTTCTGCGTCTGTCGCCTGTAAAGTGTGTAAAGCCAAGTGGACGTCAACACCTGGTGGCCCGGCCTGCTGCCCCGAGCTTTAAGGCATTGGCCTATGCTTGGAGACCTAGCTTCCCATCCCTTCGCTTGCAAACCTTACCCAAAGGACAGACCATGTAGCAGCAGAAGGGCCACAGGTACTGCTACCTTCGGCGCAGGCTCGCTGCCAGCTGTATCCTGTCCAGGAGGGCTGAAAAAAAACTGTCGGACAACACGACAACTGTTCCCCCATACCTTGAACAGTCTCACGATGGAGTGGCTAACTGCTCAGCATCTTCTTGCGGAATGCAGTAGCTGGGACTTGTCTGGGTTTGAGTTCGGATGCTCGTGATACACAGCGCACGAAGACAGATCAGGTCAGGCTGAGTTAAACAGACTCCCACTTCGCGATTCACAAGCTCCCAGGAACACCCGACCCCCGTCCCTTCCACCAAATCAAGGGGACATGCTCACGTGCCCAGGAAGATACTGCACAAAGCAAAAAAGCATTCCAACTGCATAACTTCTGAGAGCAGCCTTCCAGAACAAGCAAAAAATCAAGGAGGTTTGACCTGGTCCACAAGCTACGCCCCAAAAACCGAAGAAGCCCCCCCTCAGGCTCTGGTGTCTTTCTAGAACCGATTGCCTGCGAGCGCCGCTGCGAGCAGCGTGGGGGTGGTGCACGCGGCTTCACCTCCTCTTCTGCCTCTCAAGATCTGCACACAAGCTAAGCCTCACATCTGGGCTGCCTGCTCGCACTTTCTCGGCAGCTCCGGGCTTCGAGGCCCGAAGCGGAATGCTTGCTTATCTAAGCTACGAAGGGTTGATCTTGACGCTGAGGACTGCTTATACAAGTGGAGGATCGAGAATATGTACACTCTTCCACTACCCAAAGAAAAATGCATGAGGTCTTTAATGGCCCCGCCACCAACCTGCTTGAATCTACATGCCTGTGCCTGCACACCACACGTTTGACCTTGCACCCTCTTGGTACATTTTTTGCCGACTGCGCGAACCGCGGATGCACTTCCAGCGGCGTTGTTCGGCACGACCTGTCATCTGCGGCAAGGAGGCGCCGGCCACAATGCAGGACCTGTCACCAACAGCTGTGCAGCGCCGTCTTGGCTGCTGCCGCTGTCCTTCTGCACTCGGAAAAAGACGATGCCATGTGTGCCTCACTCTTTTGCCTGCTTCCCATTCTGGCGCCACGGCCGGACCTGATGGAAAGTCTGTGGGCATGTTGGTTGGGGGATGCTCAATCATGCAAATCGTGGTTGCGCTTGACACACTTGAAAGTAGCTCAAGTCATTCGGGTGCCTGTATCATCGGATTTGGCCAAAGGCCCTGTAAAGGTTATTAACAAGACAAGTTAACATACAAATTAAAAACACAAAACCTATGACTGAGACTTTGGTTGGCTCTGGCCTGGAACATCCGTCAATGTTCTGGATTCGAAATGGAAGGGAACCCTCTAGGCATGAACACCCGTGATGATTGCTGTGATGGAGGGGAGAGAAAGGCTATGACGGAGAATTTGCATTGCTCGTTGGATGGCTCTGGTCTCGAATCCCTCTCGCGTTCTCGATCCGAGTTGGCTAGCAAAGGCTCAAACGGGGAACTCGTGAGCTTGGGGAAGGGGGGGCTGCATCGGCGCGTTCCGACTGTCTCTGTTCACGCCCTGCCTCGAACATGAAGGCGAGGGTGGTCACCAGAAGGCTCGGAAGCAGGTAGAGCCTCGAGGGCAAAACGAGGACACAGTATGCAGGTAAACCCCCCGGTCTAAACTTTACACCCTAAAACCAGCAAGTAAACTTTAAACTCTCTACGGCCCTAAAAGCCCTAAAACCCGACATCCCAACACGCCATGTAAGCCCACCGAGATCCCTTCCAGGGCACATGAAGGTCTCTTGGACATAACTGCTCCCCTGGTGCTCGAGCACCTCTGCTCGAGTGTTCCTGGGCTTCTCCCACTGGCGGCATCAGCTCAGCGCCGAACCACAGTCGCAAGTAACATAACTCCAGGAAAACACGCGCGGCTTTGCTTACAACCCTCGTCTGAGTCTTCTGGTTGGTGAGTCCGACAGCCAAAAAAATGATTCCAAGTGGGGACCTGGTCTCCAAGCCTCGCTGGTCCGCGTGGCAGAGCCGACGATGCTGCTACAAAGGGCCTGGGCTCTGGCCCTTCTTCGGACTCAAGGGTGTGACAAGCTCCACCGACATGTCACCGAGGCATGAACCTCGTCCGTGACACTCTCGGCCTTCTGCAGCTTCGCCCGCTTTTGGGCCATGAGCTTCTCCAGGGTGAAGGGGCTCCAGGACCCATAAGTCATCAAGTCCTGCAGGCCACAGAACCACACAGCCTTACGTTGAAGCAGGATCTGAGAGACTCTCGGCTAATTCAGAACTTGCACCAGGCGCTGGCTCAGTCAGGGCGAGCGCGCTGCTAGGATTGCACTGGCTCTGATGGGCTGCCCCCAAGAACCCCAAAACCTGCTGCGAAACACATGTGTAAAACATCACGAAGCTTGGCAAGTCAACCTTAACGCAACCTCCCCGAACCTCCAACTTCAAGGGACTGTCCCTCAGCTGCAGGAAGAAGTGCATAGCTGAAGATCCTTGCAACCGCGCACGTACCCGTGCTGCCTCGGTGTGGACGAAGGATGCGTGCAGGATTACGATGCAGGAAGATGCGAGACTAGCCGCTGGCGACAAACTTTCTTCCTACCATTCCTACCACTAGGCCAGGAACGGCACCGTGGCTGAAAATATGGAATTGTGGTGTTGGCCGGTGATCGCAAAAGTGGTTTGCGGCGGATTATGAGACCTGGTGTGGTGCTAAGCCTCCTTCGGCAAGTGCTGCGGAACTGCTGATACTGGTCCCACTAGAACAAGTACTGGTCGGACAATCGGACATCTGACCCCTTTTATTCGGCAACTGGGCCCTTCAGATCTTGGAAGCACGAGGGGGTGCAAGAGGAGGGAGGGAGAGCTCCGAGCACGAATTACGAGTAGCCTGGTAAAGCCTCCGTGCAAACATGGAAGGTTTGATGGACACCCTTCGGTCGCTCTGTCCAGTGAGCCTGAACGGCACAACATTTACATCCCACCCATAGCTGCCTTACAGCATCATGGCAGTGTAGGCAGTCTCATGGCTGTGCTGGTATTATGCCTGCGTTAAAGGCGTGTTGTTATACTATAGACATGAAGTGCTCTTATCGTGTTTCACTCTTGTATTGTACCTCCGCAGCCCAGCCAGCCCCGTGCCTTGCGCCCCTGCACAGCCAGCTCCGCCAACTCGCATGTCGGCCCGCCATATCGCATGTTGGCGAGTTTGTCCTACCAATTTTGAGCGCAGGAATACCAAGACAAGAATGTGTGAATGCTTGCTGCCTGCAGAAACCACGGGCGAACTGCACCATGACCATGATTCACAAAAGCTGCCGAACTCTGGCCTCTGATACGGTTTATCGAGTTTCGACAGCCTCGGGCTTCCTACCCTCGCATACCCACCGCACCTCCAGCTTGCCCACAGTTTCATGGTAGTTCGCACGGACCTCGCGAGGTTTTGACATTAGCCCAATCCCGAACAAGCCTTCGGAACTGTAGCCGTAGCCGCCCACATGGGTGCAGCCAGTTGCGGTCGAAAGCCGACCACTGATGAACAAGGCAAGGTGATGAACGGGCCTCTAAACTCGAATCCACCAGCGAGCATCTTGCGACTTTAGGCCTATTGGACGCCACCCATGGACATGAGATTTGTGTAGTGTAGTTGAATCCTCGAATCGAGCTGCGATCAACAAAACTACTGGGGCCGGGACGAGGGAACCTAAGAGCTCAAGCTAAAGTATCGACATGCCACCGGAATCCAACCCATGGTTGCTCGCTCCGGTCTGGTATTTGGCTGGCATGATCCATACAACTCCCTAGCTTGCCTAGTAAGGAATGGAGCCCAAGCCGTGGGGAGGTCCCCTTGGTGCACGGCCCTTCCAACTCAGTGCACTCGCACCGCTCTCGCAGAGTCGTGCCCCTGGTCCTTCGTGCCTATGTGAAATGAAACTCGGTCGATAACCGTGTCGACCCCTGCCGGAAGACTAACCTAACGACGCCCCGAGCCCCGGTGCAAGCCGCTCCCTTGAAAAATCTACAGGCTGTTTGGCTGGACTCCCCGCAGGCCCCCGAAGGCCCAGTCTAGAAGAACCGATTCCTTCGAAACCTTGTCCTCAAGGATGACCTGAAAATGCTGGGTTTCGTTTCGTAGTTCTCACTTGATCTGAGTGTGGTGTACCCATGCGAATCAAATCAAGCCCTTCCATCACTGAGACGTTTGTGTAGTGCTGGGAGCTGCGAGTAGCCTCGAAATTCGGCCACTGCGTGGCCCGCACTAAGCCCCAACTCCCAAGCCCGGCCTGCCAGCTCGGCAAGCCCCTCTCCGGAGGCACCCCCAGGTCGGGCAGCGCGGCCTCCAGGCGCTGGAGCTCCGGACCTGGGCTTCGCTGCATTTCGTACCAAGCAGTGGTGCTTGAGTCCCGAAAAGGTGATGGCGATGGGATAGTGATGACGTTGGTACTGCGGTCTGCCGTTCTGCTACTCCTGCACTACCGAGTTTACATGTCGTTGCCCGTTTAGGTGTACAGCACCTTCACCTGGAAAGCATGGCGCCTCAAGCATTGCGAACACCTTTACCCAAACCCGGAAATCATACAAGCCCTGTTCAAACACATCAGCCCGACAGCAGGACCGCGTGCCGGGGACTGAGAGGTCACGGCTGCCGGGTACTGCCCCGCGGAGTGTCAGCCGTGTGCGAACTAGGAAGTTACTCGCAAGGTTCTGGATGCAGTGGATTTCCGTTGCCCAAGTGCAACATTCAAGGCGCTTCCGCAAAGCTATCAGACATCCATCTGGGCCTTTTGACAGGTCTGCTGCAACAGCCCGCCACCGAAAGTGCGGAGAAGTAGATTCCCGCCGGAACCAAAACCAAGCGACTGAGTAATGAATCAGGGGTTAACGCACAAAAAGGGACTAGACTACAGACATTCAAAGGCTCGGAGGAGTTTCGAGAACTTAACACAAAACGAACGAACCTCTCGAAACAAAGTAGAACGAAGGGCAAACTCTTCGATAGGGACTGAAGCACTCGAGATAAAGCCAGGCCCTCTCATCATGGAGGAAATTCCACCGTCACCGCCGTCCAGATCTCTCTTTCGACCGGTCTGTCGCTCCTCTTTGCCTCTCGGCCCAACTCTGTTGAAAGCAAAGCGACTTCTACGGGCACATGTTTTGTCGCGCAGCATCGAGACTCAAGCGCTGCGGAAGAGTTCACAGCTGAAGCTTCGTGACTGTACTCATGTCACCGGAAAGACTGTTTCAGTCCCCCAATGTTTTTGTCAGCTGTGAATCCGCCCCTTTTAAGGCATGAAGAACTCTGCTTCCCCTGGGCCAACACACTCGCCTCTTCCTCGATCACGTAGTGGTGGGTCGCCAGCAGCTTGTGCAAAGGCTCCATATGAGCCCCGGTGAGCTTTGTTAACCCATCCGCCGGGTTAAATTATGCGGTACCCAACGGATACGGCCACGAAGCTTTTCCAACGACCCTTGTATAATTGCGATTTCAAGGGCCGAACGGTCGTCGTCGCCATGCGACTGTTCCGAGTGCAGAGCATCATACAAGCTTTTCGCATCTGCAATAGCCACAGCTCGCGGATCCGTGTAGTTTGGATCCTCCGCGGCGATGACCGTAAGCTTCGAGTCGTCCTCTTCTTCTTCGCCGCCATCGTCCTTGGGGTTGTACTGGGAGATTGTGAGACTTTTCCAGGTAGCCACCTGGCGTTCAAGAGCTCCCATGGCTGTCGACATAGCAATCGACTCGCAGAGCAGTGTGTTGCCCGCCTTCCGCTTCATCCTGCGCGATTTCCAGGCTATCAGGCTTATAGGAGCCTGACGTCCATGGTTCAGGTCCGGACTTGTGGTGCCCTGCAACCAACCATGCTGTGGTTTAGTACGGCCCGTCGGGTCAAAGGCCGAGTCGGAGATCACCACATGGCGAACCTGGTCCTCGTCAAGCGCATGGATAACCAAGTCCACTTTCCGGTCCTTGAGGTTCTGAACGACCTGGTTCACGGCATAGACATCCTGCATCTTCGGATTCGGGAAGCATCCTGCCAAGATAGAAGCAGCTGCTGCTGCGTCCGGCCTGCCCTCCCGAGCTGTCCAATTGATGGCCGCAATCACTCCTCTCAATTGGCTTTCTTCATCGTCTCGAAGGGATGTTTGAGGGGCAACCTTTTTGGTCACATGGCGGGACACTTCCACAAACCTGAGCCGATTGCTGACGTAGTCGTTCATGCTGTAAATGAAGCTGTAATCTTGGCGTTGTCGAAGGCGTCGGCCCGCGTAACCCGAGCCTGCCTCGGTCTCCATCAAGTTGGTCACCTTGCCAAAGCGGAAACGTTTCTCCAACAGCGCCATCTTTTCCCTGTGCCTCGGGGATCCTGCTTCTAGCAGGTCATCGATCTCCACCACGACGATGCCCTGCGTCTTCTCCTGGTCTTCCAACTTCTCCGACGGGTCTGCATGGAGGACCAGGACGCAGCGATCGAAAGGGCACAACTTATATCCCAGTTCCTTGATGAGCACGTTGAGTAACGAACGACGCCACCAACTGGGCCCTGACACTAGGCCGTACACTTCGGTGAGCAAGAGTATGAGCTGTCGGGCGTCGTACTCGGGGAAGTGTTCACAAGGTGGCATTCGCACCGCCAATTTCTGTTTTCTTGTTGTTGGCAATCCCTGGAGAAAAGCTGTCTTAACGTCACGGACGAAGCCCGTCCATGACCTGCATGCTGACACTTGCGTAGCCAGGTATATCGAGGTTGACAGTGGTGTGGGAGCTGAGCGCTCAATGCTATGAACCTCCGGGTCCTTCCATCCCACCACTGTCCACCTTGATTTCGGTGCCACTTCGCTGGTGGCCTCGTCCGTCACGTTGTAGGCGTCGAAGTTCTCCGGTAGGGTCGCTCCTTCTTCAACGGGCTTCCACCTGTCCACGTATCGGCTCGTGAGAACGTGGTCAGGGTGTAGGCGCTCGAACTCCTGGGATTCCTTCAAGCTCAGGATCTTGATGGCGCCACTGGACAAGAGGCTGTTGATCTCCTTGTCACGAGACTTTCGGAAAACTTTCTTCAAGCGTTCCGGTAGCTTCTTGAAGTCCACATGTCCAGGGCTCTCTTTCTTCTTGGTCAAGAACATCTTTTTCTCGCGGTGGTCATAGACAGCCTCGGCTTGGTCGTGAGTGAATGTCGTCTTGTCTTTCGCCACGGGTTCCCAGCGATTTCGGGCTTTGTCGTGCCACCACTTGATCTTCTTCTCCTCCTGGTAGTGGTCCTTCACCTCCAGGTAGTTCATGGGTTGTTGTGGTGCCGGCCAGGAAGGAAGTTGAGCCACCATCGGATATGGCAATGGTCCGGAGGTTCTGTTCTCTCGAACCGGACCGAACGGAAACTCTCCACCCGTGCCCTCGTCCACGCGAATACTGGATCTCCGCGACAAAGGCACTGGTGTCGTAGGTCCGTAGGTTCAGTAGGTACTGTAGTGCTTCCGACATCCGAAACACCAGCTGGCCGAGCGAGATCTGGAGCTGGTAGTGCATCAGGTGGTTGAGGATTTCCTCCGACATCGCCCGCTTCTGGGGTTAGCATGACCGCATCTTCCCCAGGTTCAAGGGGTGAGTAGTTGGAGAACTCTGCCTCGTCCAGCATGTCGTCATCCGGAGGCCCTTCTCCTTGAACGTCCCTGTAGTTCCTGACTCGCCCACCCTCCAGGCCCGGTCCTCAAGAAGGCCTTGATCCAGGATCTGGCGCAGTTCGACCCCGAAGCTTTCCTCGGTGGTCGCCAATCGAACTTGTTCCCGGGCTGTCTTGAGTAGATATCCTCTCAGGCTGATCCACAGTGACCTGCCATTCTCGTTGATCTGAATGACCACCCCCGGCCCCGACCAACCTCTGAATTCTGGCGTTCTCCTCCAGACATAGACTCGATCACCCACTGTGAGCGGAAGCTGATCGATGGTTCGGGTGTTACTCTTGGCAGCACGCGTCACCGCTTCGAAATCTTGGTGCTCGGTCCAGGCCTTCATGGCAGCTTCACGAATTTGGCGCGTCCTTCCATGAAGTCCGTTTGGGCTCCAGCCAACATCTCCCGGTCAGCACGATCATCCGACAGCAAGGTAGCTGGTAGGCGTATGCTGGACCCGAACACCCTTTGATGCGGGGTAAACCCGCTGCGGTCGTAGCGCTTGTTGTGCATCATGGCGGTCTCAGCGACAGCGATCTTCAGGTCCTGTTCGGTAGTGATCGCGGTCTCTTGGCATACTTTAGCCAGTCGGGACTTGAAGATGCCACCTGCCTTCTCGGTCCTCGAATTCTGCCAGGGAGAAGCCGTGTCAGTAAAGTGGACCACGGTGGCATTGTCCGACATAAGGTTGATGAAGTCCTGGCCTGTAAACTCCGTTCCCTGGTCACAGACCACCATTGCTGGTGCACCATAATGTGCCAACCAAGATTGTGCAAAGACTGTGGCCACCGTAGACGACGACTTGTCGGCAATCATCTCGACCAGTTGAAAATTTGTCCCCCAGCACACCATGTTACGGAAGATCCTCCGGTCGAGAAAGAAAAGGTCCAGGCCGATGACTTCATTAAATGGCATAGATCGCGAAGCCACATGGGCCGGCCTGTGGCCCACGGGGCGCTTTTGTTGAGTGCAGATTGGGCACTCGAACCCCTTTCTCACCCACTTGAGGTAGTCGGCTTTCACACCCGCGTTTTTCAACGCTCTCAAGAACGTTGCTTGGCTTGGATGTCCCAAGTTGCGGTGGATACGGTAGAGCTCACGTCGTATATCCGCCGGCGGCATTTTCGTCTGATCTGCTGGAGATGCTGTTGAAGCTTCTTCGGGTAGTGGAGGTAGTTGGAGTTCACGAAGGTCACGATGAACTGCTCGTTCATCGGCTCCAATCGTTTCCATCGCATCTCTTGTTGTCTCAGGTTCTGCAGAGTTGTAAGGCAAAAGGTTGGGAGCGTCGGGATTCATCTCGATCTCCTCGGCAAAAGGGACGCCGTCGATTTCTTCGATGTCGGCATCGTCAGGGAAGAGGACACGGCGTTCGCGACGTTCTGCGCGGTTGGCTCGTGCATCCTCCCCCAAAATGTTGTGCGATGGAAAAATTGACAGCCACTCCGTTTGGAAAGATGCCTCAGCTTCTTGAAAGGTGCAAAGCATATACCTGCGGCGACCCAGGTAGCCAAGTCGAAATAGGCATCCGGGAGCAGCGTTTGTTGCTCGAGCTCAAAAACTGTAAGTCCTGTCCAAAATTCCAAGTCGGTCTTTTGGCCGGTCTCAGAGGAAGGCCAATGGTCTTGGACCAGTTGGGAGATGCCGCCCACGTAGTGCTTGATCATCGCGCGGCGGCCTGTGAATCTAAGCTGGGAAATGTCCAGCTGGTGACAGGCTGACGGGGTCACCGGTGTCCTTCTCGGGTGAAAGTGACGGCACGCCAGGTTGATGGCATTGACCGACCATTGATCAGGGCAGCGGTAGATGACGATTGCTTGTGGTCGTAAGTGTTGTCGCACGCCCTGAAGGAGAGTTTCTGCAAAGATCCGTTGTTCTCGACGATCTAGCTCCGAACCTGGAGATTGCTTTGCCGAAGCCAAACGCTTGCTCAGGGTGGTGACCAAGGGCTCCATGTTGGTCAGAAGCAAGGTCAAAGTAGTCGATGATTCCCCCGAACCCAAATCCAGACCCACCTCGAAAACGTTGGGATCATCTCGAAGTCGTTGAAGTCGATGTCGTGCTTGTGCGCCAGGTTGTTCGACGATGAAGCCACGGCCTGCATGGCGCTGGATTTGGGCCAGTAGCAGGACAAAAGAGGATGCCCTTTTTGACATGGCTCCAAGCCTGCCATGCTTCCCGTCTTGTCCATAGCCTCGTAGTACCAGAACTGCTGGGCGATGATCTCGAAGCACTGCCAAGGCATTCTTCCGATGGTCTTGAAGGTCAGTCAAAGTTCCAACCTTGAGACATGTCGACTGACCTCGCTGTGGTGGTTGTCCTTGTAGGTTTGGTCAGGTAATTCGTAGGTCTCACCGTTGACTTGAAATGGTTGGCAAGCTTCTTGTTGATCGCCACGAACTTCACCCCGGGGTCGTCTTTGATCGGCTCCCCGGCATAGTCCAAGAGCCAGTTGAACTTTGCGTACTTGTTGTCGAACACATAGCACTCGATGGTGTCCTTGGTAGTTGGATCCTGTCCCGGGGATTCCCAGAGTTCCAAGTCGGGCCGCCATGTCCAGGTAGCAGACGGGGAACTCAGAAACGTTGGAAGCTCTTCTGGGCAGCGGATCTGCGCAGAAGAAATCAGAAGAAGTATCGTTTTCAAGATCCATCCCCGACACTGTAGTTGGGCTCCAAGCTTACGGAACTTGTTCTCAGGGTTGTCGATGAGCTCGGTTCCGGACATCAGGATCTTCGTTGTCCTCGTTGGGCTTGTCGTGAGGCTTGTGTCATCTGCACGTCCGACCAGGTGTCGCTGTCGGTGTGGATCTCGAAGGTCTCGGTAGGGTTCGGGACCCCGGTCTTCTTTCGGGGCTGCGTCGGTCGAAGTCCGGAAGTCGTGGATCTCGTCTTCGACGGGCTTCGGGTAGTCGTACTCGGCTCTCCTCGTTGTCGTTCGGGGTTCGAAGAGGTAGCTCCAGTGCCACCGGTTTCGTATTCCACCGGGGGCGCCATCGCCATGGGCCTCCCTTGGCGATCCAGCTCCACCATTTTGTCTCCTTGACCCAATCGACTTCGAGGTGCTGGAAGAAGCTTCGGGTACTCTTGGCCACGTGGTCCCAGCACCTTGTTCTCGGTCTCTGTCGTTGGCGGCAATTGCTGTGAAGACCTCGCCACCTGATCTGTCCTCTGCCAACGACTTCCGCATTGAGTGCACGTCCACCACTGCGAAATCGAATTCGCTCGGCACCTCAGCTTGTCCGGGGGATGATTGCAATCCGACGGCTCCACGAAGAACGTCTTGTGGGCCTTGGAACGTGGTAGAGGTCGTCCGATTCCTTGGTGTATTGGATCGGCACTGGACTTCTTGGGTCGGATCGCAGCCTTGGAGGTCTGAGTCATCGGTGGTGATTGGTGCTCCAGCGCGGTCGCTTCGAAGAACTCGTCCACCACCATTTGTTGACGAGCTGTTTCCAGCATCACCATCAATCGGCACACCAATCTCTTCCAAGCTGCTTCCACTTCGCGCGGGCCCATCTTCTTGCCGGGGAGCGATTGATCCATCTTCGCCTCCTCGGCTACCATCCTGTCCGCCCGTTGTCGCAAGGACGACATGATCACGTGGAGGTCGGGACGAACGGGATCTCGAATTCAATAACCACTTCACTGTTCTGGACAGCATTCGCTCGAACCATGACGCTGTGGTCGGGGAGACTGATTCAGTGGCCTGCTGATCTTCCATCACATCAAAGCCCTGCTCTAAGTCATACACAGCAGAGCTCACATGCGGATTATACTCAGCGTCTGGATCCAGCTCAATGTGCATGCACTGAAAACTGACATGTTGAGGTTGAGGTACTGGAAAATCACAACGTGCGAGCTGACAAAGGTGTTGCTTTGATGCATTCATAATCCCTCGAGAAGTATACGCAGTCACACTTATCCTGCATCCCTTCCACGAGTTTACCTCATGCCACTTCTTGGGGTTGAACAGCAGTAGGCGATGTTACTTCTTTTTCACCGAAGGTCCCGACGGCTCCTGCTCCGAGTCTTCCAGCCAGAGCTTTCCTCCAGCATAGTTGCCGAAGGCAATGGTCGCGCTTTGGCCTAAGTTGTTGACATCGCGGTGCATCGGGGCCCGGGTGTTATAGCCAATGCCCAGGGTGGTGTAGGTCAACTCTGGAAAGTGATGAGCCAACCAACGGTTGAGGTACGTAACGAGCTGAGGGTACCTGGCCGTGTTCTTGGAAACTCCAACAAAGGCACCGTGGGCATGTAGGCCAAAGATTCCATAGAAGGCGTTCTTGGCGGTCTGAGAGGTCTCTCCAGTCATAATGCTCCGACGATGACCTTTGTTCCGGACTTCCAAAGCGGTCAGGAAGGCTTCCATCGTCTCCATGGTCCAGTCCTGATTATCCGTGTGGAGCTTGGCCATGCGCTCCAGGAACGACCGGCTCTCGACCATCTCAGTTGTTTGTGTGGTTCTCCCAGATGATCTCCTCGAAGGTGAAGTAGACGTTCTGGATGTGGTCGAAGTAGAAGTTGCCGTGGATTTCTGGGGCCGCGGTCGGCAGAATCGCCCTTGTTACATCCACCGTCACCAGCACCATCATCTGGGTCCATCTTCATCACCTTCTCCCCAAAATTGTTGTGGCGAGAGTCGGGTTGCTGCTCGTAAAAGAAGACCTGCCCATGCCAATCAGTAAGTACTCGATGCGAGGACCACAAGTCTCGAACATGCTGGACATGACCATCCCGCTGCACCGCCATTGTGTAGCGATGTGGTTGTAGCTGCCATGATCGAAGTTCCGGTATTTGGCGAGGTTGTAGTAGAGCTTGTTGCCAGCCTCGCCGGTGGGCTATGTAGCGCAGACCATCTGCCACATCATTAACCCAAGTGTGCACCTGCGGGTTGGCAAACGACAACTGGTGTAGGGCTGAAGATGGGCTCTCCGGGCATGATGGAGCACTAGAGGTGTATACCATCTGGAACGGATCATAAGCATCTTGGCGAAACTGAGTCGGCAGCTCCCAGGGTTCGTCCCTGAAGTCCAGGATCGAGACTGTTCGATGTCCCGATGGCTGCCGTACCAAGGGTGTCCTGTGGCCTTCGGGTGTTGATAACATCTCGTCCCTCAGGTCAATGTTCGCCTTGATGGCCTCGAGGAAGCTGATCGGAAGCAAAGGTGGTGTGTTGAACTCGCCATCCTTAAGGACGTGGAACCTCAGCAGCACGTGGATGCCGGCAATGGATACTGGAACGTCCTGGATGCTGGCCAGCGCGGCCTGTCCTCCAATACCAGCACAAGGAATTTCCGGTCCATCTCGAGGTACCTCCTGAGGCCTTAAGCCGAACTTCTCGAGCTCGGTTCTAAGGAGGTCAAAGGCCTTCTGTCCAATGACTGCATCCTCCGCTGCCGTGTCCACGATGGCCTCAAAACCCTTGACCTTCACCCCGGCGAAGACGGCGATGGTCCTTCGTGCCACTGCTTCCTCGCTCCTCCGCTTTGTCTCAATCTTGGGCCACTTTACTCCATCACCTGCTTGCATGAAGACTTGACCCCCACCAGCGGATCCTCGAGAAACCACGAAGGACACTTTACTGGTCCTTTGCCTCCTCCGCCTCCTTTAAGAGGGCAGTCCCGGGCAAAGTGACCCAACTCGTGGCAGTTGAAGCACTTTGTGCGGCTCTGGAGCTCCTCGTGCGTGCCTCGAATCATCCGAGGGCCACCTTTCCGTGCAGGCGGGCCACCCTCATTCTGAAGGATCCCCTTTTGCCAGAACCTTTGGAGCTTCGGGAAGGGGATCTTGGTCTCATAGGAGTCGTCTTGTTGTGTTTGATGAAGCCTCGTTCTCGACGACGATCCCTAGGTCCTTGCGAACATCCGCGTAGGCCGAGGCATAGGCCGAATGATAAGCCTGGATGTACAGAGCTTCGTCCTCATCATACTCGCGATCTTCGAAGTAGAGCTCTGAAGCCTCCTCTTCGTCTTCCTCGTCGTACTCCACATCCTCCAGGTCTTCCTCGGCATCAAAGTTTTGGTTCTCAGCGAAGTCACCCGGGCTATAGTCATTCTCAAGGTTGCCTCGATCCTCAGAAAGCACCACTGGATAATGCTTTGCCCCGGCAGAGCCAAGCTCTGCTCCGGCCGCTTGTGCCAGCAGCTCCGGTCGGTCCAGCTGCCTTAGCATCGTGGCCACCTCGTCAAAGGTCATCAAGGCGCTGTTGTCCTTCAGACTAACCAATTCTCGCTGAAGTTCGCTCATGTGTGCTTGTCTGAGTAAGACTCGGCCAGCAACCTTGTCACTGAGCTTCTCACCCAGGTGGTTCTCGAGATCCTGACGAGCGACTTCTTTAGCTGCTATAAATGCTGCGAAGCTCTCCC
Source organism: Symbiodinium necroappetens (assembly GCA_905231915.1). Lineage (NCBI taxonomy): Eukaryota > Dinophyceae > Suessiales > Symbiodiniaceae > Symbiodinium > Symbiodinium necroappetens. The sequence continues at coordinate 14,199 of CAJNJA010014530.1, read as the reverse complement.
CTTTGTGCCGGTCCCCACTGTAGAAGTAGCGGTCCACGCTCGCCGGTCCGGCAACTTCAAGAAAGGGACGGTACTTCGCCATGAGGGCCGTCAACACCTTGTCATAGCCCGCGGCGGAGAGCAGCTCGTTCATGGGGATCTGGTCCGAGATCTTCCTTGGCTGGCTGCCCTCAGGGAACGACTGGTAAAGCCTCAGTCCCCACTTCTCCTTCGGGACTGTTGTCTCAGCTTCCCAGCATGCTAGCAGCTTCAGCCAGCTTCGAAGAGTGTTCGGCTGGCCACTCCAGCTTGGAATGGCTTTCTTCTCTCCAGTCAGAGCGGCTATGAACCTCTCTCCTTGGTCTGGTCCGGGAAGCGTCGCCTTTGGCGGAGAAATTCCCAGCATGTCAAAAGCCGAAGTCACCTTGGTCGGTCTCGTAGGTGTAGGTCCAGGAGGATTAGGGTTCTGTGCCATCGCAGCTGCCATCGTCGGAGGCAGTGGTCTACTCGTATCGGGCTCATTTGGAGGTCCGGTAGGCGCCGGCGAAGTCATAGTACTTGCGAAGGCCGTAGGGGGAGTTGTTGGGAACGTTGTAGGGGTAGTCCACCATGGATGTGGTAGAGGGCGAATGTTGCCAGGTCCACTTGGTGGTCCAAAGGTCGGTGCCGTAGCCAAGAAGGGTGGTCTTAGGCCACCATGAAACACACCCGTGGGAGGAGTGCCCTGATTCATCCACGGGGTTCCCGTAGCCTGTTCACTTGATGAAGAGGCTCCAGGAATGAACTGACCACCAGGGCAGGCTGCCCCACTAGTCCACGTCGGTTCCAACTGCGAAGCCCTAGGCCCGTTACTGGGAAACCAAGTTCCATATGTACTTGCCGAAGGCGCCGTCGCAGGACGATGAACTGGCGAATCACCTTCAGGTACACGCTGTGAAGCGTCCTCACGCTGGATGCGTGCTTGGCGGCGTGATAAATAATCAGCCCAAGGGTCCATGGCCTAACACGGCTCCGGTGCCAACTGAAAGCAAAGCGACTTCTACGGGCACATGTTTTGTCGCGCAGCATCGAGACTCAAGCGCTGCGGAAGAGTTCACAGCTGAAGCTTCGTGACTGTACTCATGTCACCGGAAAGACCGTTTCTTTGTCAAGCGACCTTCTGCCTTCGGCACCTCTCTCGCTGAAGGGCCCTCGGGATGGGGCAGCCAGCACCTGACATCGGGGAGCACAGGACTGTTTTAATTAACGGCTTCCCGGAATCAAGGCTCCGAAGCTGAGCCGGGCGTTGATTGCGGAATGTACCCACAGTGTCCCTGGGCCCCTCTGCATAGCTTGGCCCGAGTTGGACAACTCGTGGTCCTCGGGTGGCCCAGTTCCCCTCTACATCCCCGTTTTGTATGTGCAAACAGATAGATATAGATATATATATAT
>CAJNJA010014530.1:0-12672 GCA_905231915.1 Symbiodinium necroappetens | reverse complement strand
CATACATACGTACGTACATATGTATATATAGGTGTATATACATATATACATATATTATTACTTTCACGCACACATGCATTCATCTAATTATTATATATTTCTGGAGAGCGCATCGCGTTCTGCATTTATGTATACATGTATCTGTGTATTTGCTACTTATCTATGAAACAGTTATGTGCCGACGTATCTCCTATGTCTATTTTGTGTTTCAGTTGCTTATGTTATAACAGCATTACTCTCATTACAAGTATTCTTACGACTGTATTTTCATATGGTTCTTCTTACTATGATACTTATTATTAATGTTAGTATTGATGCTCTTGCATTTTTATTGAAATTATTCTTGTAATAAGAATAATATTCATATTGATACGAACAATGATATTGATACAATAGTTCCTGTCACTGTATTGAAGTCGGCGTAGTAGTCGTCGTCGGCGTGGTAGTAGTTGTAACAGAAGAAGAAGTAGTAGCAGCGGTAGTAGTACTAGAAGTAGAAGTAGAAGTAGAAGTAGAAGTAGAAGTAGAAGTAGAAGTAGAAGTAGAAGTAGAAGTAGAAGTAGAGTAGAAGCAGCAGCAGCAGCAGCAGAAGCAGAAGTAGTTGTGTCCATCAAGGTCACTTTCCGCCCAATGCATGCTGCACTCGGCTTCCTTGACCTGGCGATGTGAAGCAGTCTGAAGTATTGTTTGAAACTCGAGCCACACGCACGCACTTCCTGTCGAAGCGCCCGGAAGAGATGCCATGGTCTCTTCATGCTGGATTATTTAATTAATTAGCTACAGATATATAAATATATATATATATAAATATATATAGATATAGATATAGATATAGATATAGATATAGATATAGATATAGATATAGATATAGATATAGATATAGATATAGATATGTAATTATAGATGTGTATATATATATATTTATATTTATATTTATATTTATTTATTTATTTGTTTATCTATTTATATGGTAGCGTATGTGTGTATATATATATATATGTATGGTTGCTTGTTTGTTTTGTTTCGATTTGCTTGGCTGTGTTTGATGTGAATTTGTGTGATGTGTTTGTTGGTTTTCTTGGTTTTGTTTGATATGTTTGATTGTTTTGTTTGTTTGTTTGATTGTTTTGCTTGTTTGGAAGATTTGTTTGCTTGTTTTGTTTTGGGTTGGTTGCTTGCTTGCTTGTTCGCTTGTTTGCTTGTGTGTTTGTTTGTTTGTGTTTTTGTTTGTTTGGTTGTTTTGATTGTTCTGTTTTGTTTGTTTGTTTGTTTGTTCGGTAGTTTGTTCGTTCGTTGTTTGTTTGTGTGCATGTATGTAGGTATGCATGTATGTGTGATGTACGCATGTAGTGCATGTAAGCTATGTAATGCTGTGTAATGCCAGGCAATGCAATGTAGTGTAGTGCAATGTAGTGCATTATGTTGTAGTATTGTTTGGCTCCTGTTCTAGTATAATGCAGTGTAATGTCATGTTTGTATGTATCTTACGCAAATATAACATGGGTTCCTGCAGTAGGGTATGCTACCAGGAAACCTCAAACCCCCCGAACCCAGGGCGCAAAGAGTCGGAGATGCAGGCCAGCATGCAGCAAGCGGCCAGAGAAGAGGTGAGCGGCGGCAGTCGAGGGCAGGGCATGGCTGGGCTGAACTTAAAACTCAGGCGCTAAGGGTTAAGGAGGAGGAGTAGTGGTAGTGATGGTGGTGCTGGTGGTAGTGCTAGTGGTAGTGGTAGTGGTAGTGGTAGTGGTAGTGGTACTGGCATTGCCAGTGGCAGCGGCAGTGGTGGTGGCAGTGGTTGTGGTACTGGTAATGGTCGTGGTGGTAGTGGCACTGATGCCGAGCCAGAGCCGCGTGAAAGCACAATGCCAACAAGCAGGTCATAGGCGGTCATCGGTGATTGCGCAACCCCGCCTTAAAAACATCGCTGCAGCTTGCTTGCCCCATGGCAGCGCGAGAACAAGGCCAAGAAGCAAATACAACACTGCCACATAATACTTTTTCTTACCGACGAATACCTTCTCAAGGCCAGCTGCAACTCTCGAAGCGCCAACTGAAACCCAGGGCCGCCGACTGCGATCAAAGCTCCCGAGCTAAGAGTTGCCACAAGAATTCTCTGAGGCTCGCATGACAGCTCTCCTGCTTCTAGCAGCAACATGAGGGCCTTTGAGACCCACCAGAATCTAGCTGGGCCTGTTTCCTTGAAACGATAACGGCCCAAACGCAAACAGACACAACAAAGAAGCTCCAGGGCTACGTGCGCAAAACGAAGACGAACTTCGGCGTTCGGAAACTCAAGGCTCCTCCCACTGAACCCCCGACAGGAAATTCCGACGGCTGACAAAGTACCGAGGGCCCCAAACCCTATCGCCGAAACCACGCTCGACAACCTTACTGCATCGCAATAACAGGTGAATTCCTCCACAAGGCCATATTGCCACACTTGTCCGAGGTCTCATGACGTGTCTCCCAACCACCGAGCCGCGCGTAAACCCGTTGCATCCCCACCCCAACCCTGATGCAACAAACTGGGGCTTCTACCTTTGAAGATATCTTGCTGCCTCGCGAGATGCAGTTGCATGAAGCTTACAGGAAGTCACCACAGCGTGATGCTTCCAGACCTTGCCACCCTCATCTCGAACTGAGTGGCACGAAGAGAAGAACTAAAGACACTAGATTTTGGGGGATAGGGTAGCCGCTAGGACCTGCCGACTTCTGCGGAAAAACGGCCCAGCAGGCTGAGGCAGGCCGCAGCTTGACATTATTTGCAAGGTGCCTCCCATCCGGTGCCCTGTTACACTGCATGATCATACCGCCCTGGCGTGTCTCCCGGCAGAGAAACAGGTTGGAAGTGACATTGGGTTCGGGCACCTGCTCGGGGCCACCCTTCAAAGGCGACGACAGGACTATGCACAGAGAGCTCGTTCCTGTCCCTGCCGGGAAGCCCTTGCAAGCGATGGCAACTAACTGCCCCAAACTCTCAGCCGATACCACCACTTCCAAACTCCAATACAAGGACAAAGGAGAAAAAATGAAAGACCCTAGAACTCCTAGAACTCCGGTCTCTGATGCTGGGCCTGAGCTCCTTGAAAGCCAACCTGAGGAAGAACCCGGCCGGTTTGTTGTGGATACCGCAGGAACATTTGCATCTCTGGGGGTGCAGACGTGTGCGCGCTGCGCTGATACGGGATCCGAATATCTTGGGGTGTTTGCAGGGTCGCTTGTAGCTGCATCTGACGGAGACACAAGCTGCCATGGCGAAACAACATGTATCCTCGAAGAGTTTCGCGGTTCTGAGCTTGATGGTGTCTCTCTGGACGCAGCGCTTCGAGGATTTAGATTTGGAGTGCGTTGGCAATGGATTTTATCTGGACAAACGACAGGTTCTGATCGAGCCTCTCACCGTCGACCATGCAGAGCACAAAGCAAAATGGCAAAAGGACTTGCCGAGGTTGTAGCGTCTACATGGATGATTGCAAGCATCCGGGCCCCTGTAGACTCTGGCAATCGATTGCTGGGAGGCTTCTTTCAATTACATTGCCCCTCGTCGGCCCCTCGTCGTTTCGGGAAACAGGTCCCGAACCGACTCTCCGAAGTCTTTTGGGGGGCTCGGCATCACAGGCTAGAGCCGACTCCCCCCTCAAGCAGCCGCCTCAACAGTTGAAGGTACCCATCGACAGTTTCTGTCTCTTTGAGGCCGCCACAGCTCCTTCATGGAGAGCTTGCCACTACTCTGCACCTCTCAGTCTCACATGGTGGTAGCATGCCAGGTGCGTCTCTGGCAGTTTCAGGCGTCCATGTTGGCAACGGCGCAAGGGATGGTAGCTTCGCATGGCAAGTCTGGAGTACAAGCAGATCTTGGCTTCCACAAGTTAGGATTTCGATGGACCCGCTCTTGAAACTCGGTGAAGCAAGACTGGGACAAAGCACCCCCCCTTGCTTAGCGAAGGGTCTAGCAGTGAAGCAGGTGCAAACGTCAAACATGCGATCGAACGTTCCTGCCGCCAAGCCACCCGCTGTAGAGCAGAAAGGAAATCACGCTCTGCCTCTGCTTTGGAGATCTTGGGACCATGCAGCCATGAGTTGAGGTCCGGAGGGCTTTCCAGATTTCACACCAAGCATCAGGAGCCCTAACCCATCCTAACCCGTCCCCCGTCACACGGCAGGATACCGCGACACTGGCAAGGTGTCGGACCACGAACTGAAGGCTCCCATTCGGCAGCCTCCTCCTCTTCCTCGTCATCTTCGTCGCTTTCGTCACCCTCCGGTGGCAAAATGACCTGCCAGACTCCTTCGCTTCGTGGAAACTGCCACGCCGGCCCTTCCTAGAGGCTAGCATTCATGTGCAATGGCCTCGTCCGGGTTCTGCACACCTCGCAAGACGCAACGACAACTTAGACAAAACAAAGAGGCGACGACAACGACAGCGGCAATGCCACCAGTGACCCCACTCACTCACCAAAACCACTGCACCAAGGCAACAACGATAACAATTGTAACAGTCAAGACCGCGACGACGACCGCGACAAAGATTGGAACACCACTTCCATCCAGTGCCTCCTTCGTGCTGATACAAAAAACCGTCTACAGCAACATCCAAGGGCCGGACGGGTCTGCGGATCTTCCTCCTCTTCCCTGGCCGCAAACGCTCTGCAACGGAAGACTACTGATGACTTGATGTCTTCTTTTGCTGCAAGCCCCGCCAGTGGTCAGAAGGCTGTATGAACTGGTTGGAATGGCTGGCGTTGTCCGGACGAACTCAATATTCTGTGAAATGGAGTCGGAGGACATCTCACGTTTTTGTTGAATTTCTCGGCGACTGCCGAACTTGAAACAATCTGATTGTGCATGCAACTGGATAACTCACACACTAACTGCTCTTGAGCCGCAACCCCCCCCGCCTCATCTCCAGCTCTGACCTGCAGCGCGCCAAAAACTCCAAGAGGCATGGGGAGCCTCTTCGCATGACATCCCCACACCCAAACACACGTATCTTTTGTCCAATCCAACAAGGAAGGAGCTCTGTCATGCACGGTGTCTCGAACACAAGGGCTGTCTTGCAGCACTTTCCACGATGTGAAGGTTTGCCGTCGCCAGGTTGCTAACCGGGACTACTGGCATTGACAAAGCCCGACGGAAAGTGAGCAGAGTTAGTGGAAGCTCCAGCATTGAAATTTTGCTCGTGCTGGCATACAGCTGACAGGCTGTTGCAGACTGTCCTCAATAATCTTGAAACCAAGTGTTACAGACCCGTGCCAAAAATGGTGGGCTTTAGGCTGACCAAACCAAGTACTGCAAGGAAAGGAAAAGCCAATATCCACGAACCATCAAACAAACCTGTATAGCTCGTTGTTTGAACGATCTTCGTGAAGAGGAAACTCCTCGGCTTTGCTGTTAAGACAGTACTCGTCTCAGTCCGAAGTGTATCCAAGCAAGGCTGCATAAAATCCCCGTCACAGTAACAGCAGTCGCAGGTAACGTTAATTGCATCCTTGCCCTAAAGTCAAGGTCCCGCAGGCCTTAGTGCTGTCATGGCAGTCAGCGCTGCCACACCCCTCTTCAACTTGCCTCGTTTGCGGGCGTCGTCGACCCTTTATGCTAGGGCCGCTAGGGCCACTAGGGTTTTGCCAGATATGGTTTGGGATGTTTGGGGATGTTTGGGGCTTTTGGTTGGACGTTGCCAGAGGGACATTGGGTCTATGGCTTGGGCCAAGGTTACCCGCAGATCGGGGCAGAAACTGAAACTCCTTGGTCTGCGACGCTCGTCGGGCTTTGGCTTCTGTTCTGCAGGTCAGACTTTGCTTGAAGACGAAGCCGGCGAGGCTCGGACCACTGCTCCGGCGCCGCAAGCCACGCTGTCCTGCCTTGTCTGCTTGCGACTTAGGAATCGTGATGTCCGGCTTGCCACCGGCTGTGGCCACGTACAAATACCATGCAAGCCCTCCTTCAACCGACACGCCAAGATCTGGGCAAGATTCCGATTAGACTGCGGCATGCGCAAGCTTCAAAAAACGGCCCACGCAAGCGCCGAGCCGGTGATTTGCCATCGCCACTGTCTTCCAGATCGTCTCCTTCACTAGAACCTTGTTTCCTGCACTGTGCATAGGCAGCGCGGCAATGAACGACGATGACGTGCACGGGGCAGCCTGCCTGATGATCAAACCTCACTGTGGAGGCGACTGCAGATCACAGGAGCATATCCGACGAATCTCAGCCGTGCGCCCCTAAGCTTGGACACTGCCCCTTTGCCGCTTGGGGACCTCTCCGGCACCTCCTGGCATTCTACGAATACATGTTCAATGCAGGCACAGTTTTCAATGTCAACAACTGGCCCAGCTTTTGGCAGACACATTCCGGACTCACCGCTCTGTCCTCAACATCGGGTTCCTCGAGTGTGCCGTGCTTGATGAAAGAGGACGATCTGCAAGAAAGCTCCACCATATCCATGCACCCATGAAGTGCGACAACAGTTGGCGAAACCGTGCCAGAGCCTGCGCCTGACGGTCTTCCTGAATGACTGGGGACGACGGTCTTGCTCCGATGCCGCGCTTGGCCTGCTGTCGTCCACAATTAACTTGCCACTGCGCAACCTCTGATGTGATGCCAACAAGCTGCGGCTGGAGGGCGGAAACGACACCCGCGCCTGCATGTCTGAATCGCTCACAGCCAGCTTGCGCTGCACACTGCAAATCTCCTAGCGCTGCCGATTCTACGTTGAGGAATTGAGCCCAGCGCTGGTCTTGAGCCTCGCGGCAGCCCTCCGCTTTCGCGAGGCATCGTCCTCAAACACTACATGTTAGCAGAACTTGCACTTGCTCGAATGAGACGAGGTGCTGGTGAGTCGTCGTTGTCGGAAGGCCTCCACTAAGACCGAGCCACATGCAGATGCCGCAGAGCTCAACATGTTGCGCCGGCTGCTCATTCCAGGGCCCTCACACTCGCAACGCTGCTACGACACCTGCCGCAAAGAGGCATCCCGACCATGGGCGACGAAAGTGCTCTACATGCCTGCTGTCAACGTGAAATGAGGGCGGTGCTCTTCAAATTTTGTGCCGTTGGAGACAAAGATGCTGACGGCGACGGTGGCGCCGACTTGTCCTGGTTGCAAATTCTTATGTGGAAGAATATCGAAGAAGTATGGAGATGCCTTGCAATGCCCGAGTGCAAAAATTGCTTCTCCTCCGCTTCCGGATCCTCCGTGGCACTGTCTGGATGCATGGAGGACGACCTTCAACGGACACAAGTCACAAGTCCTCGACAAACCCGTCAAAATCGCACCATGCGACGGCCGCGGCAAATGACGGACACGCAAACCCAAGTGCCTTAACGGTGTCAACAAGCTTTGGCGACTGTCCTGTTCCGCTGCTGCACGTGGCCTGCCAGCCGCATACTTAAAATCCACAACAAAGTTGGACTGGTCAACTGCCCCATTGTGACAAAGCGACTTTTGGAGGGCGGCCACAGCACCTGCGAAAAGCAACATGGCATACGTCTGAGATACACTTGGAACCAATCGTCTGCGGCTGCAGATTTTATGCTGATGATTTGAGCTCAGCACTGGTTTTGAGTCGCCCAGCCTTTCGCTTGCGTGATGCATCGTCCTCAGAAGCCACATTCGATCTCGGCACCGACAATTCGCTGACTTGCAACACCAGGTGCTGCTGAGTCATCGGTGTCACCGTTGTCGACTGGCCTTACCGCATGGAAGAGAGCACACAAGTGTCGAAGCATTGCAGCCTTCCCCTCATGCATGGTCCCGGACACCCGCAACGAAGCCGCCACACCTCCGCCGGAGAGACAAAGGCGCATGCACCGCAGGCCGCCGACACCAAGCCCTGTAAGGACGGAACTTTTCAAGTTTCGGGGAGACGATGAGGGGGACGGCGATGGAGTCGGGGACTGCTTCGAAGGAGATCGTGACGACGCCTCGCCTCCGTCCTGAATATGCAAATCAGCCCCCGAGAGATGCAGCAACGCGAACATGCGTGGCATTCTTGGTTCCGTTCGTTGTGTCTCACTCTCTTCTTCCCCAGGGCTTTCAGGGCGAGTTAAGCCCCCCGGCCATTTGGCCCCCCATGTGTTCTGCCCTGTTATGGGGTATTGGGAAGGATTCGAGGCTTACTGGAACACTTTCTCTCTCTCTCTAGCCCTCTCTCGCTCTCTCTCTCTGTCTCTCTCTTTCTCTCTCTCTCTTCTCTCTCTCCTGCAAAACCATCATCAGAACGATAACCAACACCCGCAGCTGAACAGCATTCCCCGGAGACTGCCGCACGTCACGACTGAGGCTCTGGGCCAGGCATACCGTACTCTCTCTCTCTCTCCCTGTCTGTTTGCCAGGCTTGAAAAGGCGCAGTCCGTGCCCCCTTCGGCGTGCTCTCATTTCCTTTTTTTTTTGTGTACTTGTATTTCTTGTTGTTCCGGGCATGAACACCATGGCCACCGTTTCATCTCAAAACTTTGTGGGAACAGTTGGGTGGCAAGCGTCTGGCAGGCCCAGCCGGTGCTTACGGCTTGAAGGTAGCGTACTTCAACAAGCGTCGTATAACTCAGTGTTGTTTTTTCCGAGGTGAAGCGCTGTCCTCGAAACGCTGCTACTTGGCACTGACTGGGGCAGCACCAGCAGCAGCAGCAGCAGCAGCAGCAGCAGCAGCATGAGCAGCAGCAGCATGAGCAGCAGCAGAACACAAAAAACTGCATGCACAACTGCACAAACGCTGCAGCTAAGCGTTTAATGTAATGTCGCCGCGCCATTCCACACGCTTAAATTTCCGGGCTATACTCCTACCTGTAAGACCCCAACGTGAACGAAAAACCACGGGTGGACTTGGGTTGCTTGGAATGACGCACTCCAGGCCCGAAGGAAGCAGCAATCAGCAATGTGAGAGAACCAAGTTGCATAATCTGTTTTTCCAAGTCGCAAAATGACTTGCCCGAGATACCGAATAACAAATGAATGATATCATCGAGCCGCACGACGATTCCAAATCCGATAAATAATGTCGCATTCACAAGACGGACATCAGCGTGTCCCCTGAAGCGCGTGAGCTAACACCCCACCCAGAAAACCACAGGGTGCGGCTGCACCAACCTTGGCGCTAAGAGTCGCATTTAAATCACGAACCCAAATCCAAGTGCAACTTGCCCTCACGAGTTGTTGTGTTGTTGCATCGCACCCCATAAGCAGAAACCGTTGGAGCCGACAGAACTAGACAAAAAGTAAACAGTCACGAAAACAACGACAATGGGGAACACAAACACCATGCAACTGCTAACCAGCCCCGCTGACTGCCCACAATTTATCCTGCCATCCGGCACCACATCCAAAGAACACACAAAATTGACACAACCCTAAACCCCACAACAATCCCGCCTCTACCTCCAGATTGAATGATGGGCTTGGGCTGGGTGACCTGGCAACAACACAAAACATCCGATGAAGTTCTCTGCGGCTTGGCATTTCAAAAACATTGACTCCCTTTGCACTCATGTCGTCTTTTGTGTACAAACCACGAATCTCCAAGTTATACTCATTCTACACAACCAAATTATCGGAAACCCGTGCGTAGATATAAACCGAGTTGTGCATGGCTGCATGGCAGCTTAACAGGCATCGCCGAACGATTTGAATTGAGATCGACCACTTGCACCATCGAAGAAATATGTCATATTGCTAAGCGTCGTGACGTGACAAGCCAAGAGGCTTTGAAAAGGCTGATGCTGCACCTGAGCTCGTCGTGCAAAAGCTAGTCTCCGGCGTCTAGCAATGCAGCTGCGAGGCCGTCTAAGACGGCAGCTGATTTGTAATTTGGCCGTTCGCCGCGCTGGCGATGCTGCCATTGCACACTACATGGCTGTCCGCACCGCCAGTGCCCCTCCCATCGACCCGTCTGGAGCAACGCTGCGAATGCAGAATGGAAGTTGCTAGACCGACCTCCATGACAGCAGCAAACTGTCAACAAGTAACCGCTTTCGTTCATCCACACCACGGTCTGTTCCCTCCTCGCTTTTCCGAATATGCAATTTAACCGCGACCAACCTGCTTGAACGACATCCTTTCACTGGGCCTGTAATACTTCAGCATTTGTTTCGAGCCTGTATATTTTTTTGGTTTGCAGAAGCCATCCAAGCTTCGCGTTGTGACCTAACCCACTCCTTCCCGAACATCGGCCCGGCGACGCGAAGACCAGCACAGGCCAGTGGGAACACCAGCGTCGCATCGCGGTGCCGTAGTCAGCAACATCTTCCTACACCATTTGCACCCATGCACGCTCCAAGCCGAAGGGAGGGCCACACCCTGTGCAATGGACGTCCCAGCCTGGCCACTCAGCCCGCCTCTGTGCAGCCTCGGTGGCTGCACGGCGGTTTGCCGCATGACAGTCGAGGCACCGGTAGTGTAACACCAGGAGCGCCTCCGCCGATGCTGCCCAGCTGCAGTAGCGCAAGGAACAACTCTCTCACCAACCAAACTAGGCGGCAGACCTTCCTCTGTTCTGGCAGGAACGAAGGCAAACACACATCTTGCGCCCGCAATCAATTCCGGTTCCAAGGACAGCTCGCTCCCGGGTTAGGGCTGGCTCAGCGCAAGCTCCTCGGCCGGCAGGCAGGGTCCCGGACCTCATCCAGGGCCGGCGCAGCTGCATGTGCCGGAAACGGCATGCCCAGTGCACGGCCCAACGCGACGGCGACGGACAGCACACTCCACCATAGGCGAGCCCACGCTCCTGTTGCGAGGCCTGGCACTCCCGCTGAGGCTCGGACTATGGCTGACAGCGTCTTCATGCCACCGGCCAGCCACTTCGCAGCCGAGCACACATAGCGACATGCTCGCTACCTCGTCACGCGTGAGATGGGAAGTGGCTCCACCCAGCGGTGCGGCCAGCCAGATTCAAATGAATGGTTGCAAGTTGCAAATGGCATCGCGGCCACACGCCGGCAAGCCAAGGTCATGAAGTGGCGGAAGGCATAGCCCTGACCCGCATGACGGCGACTCGCAAACCCGAAGCGGCCTGCAAGGCATAACCCGTAGCCAGTTTGGCTCAAGCCATTTTGGCTCAAGTCTTCCCGACAAGTTTCCGCAAGGCCGCCGGGCGGCGCCAATGGTTTCGGCCGTGTGGTTGTGCTTATGCGTCGTTCTGGGCGGTGTGGTGGTGGCAGCGTGCTGGGCACACCTCCTCGCGCATGCACGGCTGCTGCAGAAGAAATCCTTGGCGGCGTCGCGGCAAGGGCGGGAAGCGAGCTTGCGTTGTTGAGACGCTCGCGTTCGGCGCATTCAGCTGTAGGACCGTAGGCAGTTAGCCTGTCCTCACAGTCGTGGGGAGAGCAGAGAGCAGCCTATTTTTTCAATCGCAAAAAATGCGTGAACAAGGAAAAAATATGACCACGGCGGATGTTTCGCTGCATCGTTTCGCGCTCGCTGCTGCTGCTGCTGTGCGCAAATCGTGGACCAGGCACATCGCACCCAGCCTGAGTGGATACACTGTCAGCCCGGCTGCGAGAACCTTCGGAAAACAATGGCCGAGCCACCTTCGTGGACGGGCGTATGGCTCTTGCGAAGGCAACTCTGGCTCCACGTTGATACACAAACTGTGCGAAAGACGTGCCTGCACGTGCTCGTCGGACGCATTCGTACGGCCAAACATCGGAATACCAATAATACTGGGACGACGAAGAGGTCCGCCACAGCATAGGCCAAGCAGAAGGCTGCGAACAAAAGGATCCCTGGCCTGCCCCATCTTTGCCCGCGGCCAGCGTGAGGCGATGCCACGCGTGGTGGATCCTTCGTGGCTTTCCTTAGCGACCTCTACAGCCTCATGCCCGACCCAACCCGCAGGTGCCCGCCCCCGCTTGCGGTCGACCGGCTTCCCCAGCAGCGTCGCTTCGTCGCGCTAGGCACCCTCATATATGCACGCCGCAGCACTTTCACCTGATGCCAGACTCCTAGACCCTTCAGTTCTTGCGCAGCACCACGCTGCTGTGTGGGGCACGAGGCATCCAGCGGTTGCAACGAGAAGCACTGGCGGAACACCGTCACCGTCCTGGTACGCAGCACGATGCCAGGGGCTTCATGAAACATCACTATATGCTGCCTGAAACCTCAGTGTATGCTGCCTGCTTCCTTGCCACTGTGGTCGCCGGGAGAGCCATGCCACTGGAGGATGCCTGGATCAGGGTCCTGCGTGAAGCAGTCTGGCCAAAGGGAAAGGACCCTCGGTGAGCTCTCCGCTGCGTGCTTACCGCTGACCCCCTCGCACCCGGCACGCCCGACACCCTCGCCGAGCTTCGTGATCCTGAGTGGCGACCACCCACCCCCTATGCACCACTGCCAAGGGCCGCACTCCGGGATGAGCACTGCCCTCTACCCTTGCCCGCTTTCCCTGCCGGTTTGCGTGCTGCCCCGCGCGGCTCTGCTGCTGGACCTTCTGGGGCCACGAACGAGTATCTCCGCATTCTCTTCGACAATGAGGAGGATGCCCCGTTGCTGCACGGCGCCGCCCTTCGGCTTGCCCGTGCGGAACTCCCCTCTGCAGTGCTCCAGGGTCTTCGGGTCGACCGCCTGGTCGCTGTCCGAAAGCCCAATGGACGGGTCCGAGCCCTCGTTGTCAGTCCTTCCGGCGACTCGTTCTCTCTCTCAGGGGAAAGCCTCCAACTCACGTCACAACCCTGTTAAGTGAATCG
>CAJNJA010014529.1:0-12159 GCA_905231915.1 Symbiodinium necroappetens | reverse complement strand
CCCTAAACCCTAAACCCAAGAAGCCCAAAACCCGAAACCCTCCAAGCCCTAAGCCCCAAACCCTGTAGTCTGCAGGAAGTGCCGGCACCTGCGAGGCCGGCTGAGGCCGGAAACTTTATCTGGTTGTTTAGTCGTTGAGCAGGTGGTTTGTTTAGGGTTTAGCATTTAGGGGTGACCTCCTTCCGGTTTTACAGGCTTTACGGGTTTTGGGGTTTAGGGAGGGTTTAAGGTTTGAGTTCGGGTATTTAGGGGTTACGGTCTAGGGCCTAGGGTTTATCCCATACGGGGTTGCAAATTGAGTTTAGGGTTTGGGTTAATATAGTACTTGTAGGATGATATTGCCGATTTGGCAACGCCAGCAACGCTTATCGATTTTCGTTTGTTAGTATGACGTGAAAGCCATGATCGAGCAGTCTACATCCAGGCATTAGTCCTCAAGTGTTGTTCGTCAACTCAAACTTTAAAGTCTAAAAATGTCCAGCTAGTCGGTCCAGGCCATCAAAACGGTCCTTCAAGGAAGGTTTCCTCCTCCCTTTTACAGCAGTGAGTTTGCTTGAGATGGAGAAGCATTGAGAATGATGTCGGGAGCGACAGGCGCAGAAATGCTGAATGTTCGAAGTTCGAAGAAGAAGATAACAAAGTTCGGGCACAAGTTTGTTGTTCGTCTTCTTCCTTCGGTTCCTTCTCTGTTTTGTTATTTTCTTTTCTGTGTCATTGTTATTGTTGTTCGTTATGTTCTTGTTGTTATTGTCATTGTCGGGTTTCTAGTTTCATTATTGTTTTTATTGTTGTTGTCGTCCTCGTCGTGGTGGTGGTGGCGGCTGCTGCTGCTATTGTCGTCGTCGTCGTCGTCGTCGTCGTCATGTTGTTTGTTTGTGCGTGTGGTTGTTGTTCTTGTTGTTCTTACTGCTCTTGTTATTATTATTATTATGTTTATGATTATTACTATTACTATTATTATGATTATTACTAGTATTATTATTATTATTCTTCTTCTTTTTGATTTTGTTTTAGTCATTTTAACTCTTGCTATTCCTCTTCTTCCTCTTGTTGCTGTTTTCTTTGTCGTCGTCTTGCGCCTCGAAATATACGCTTTTCAGAACATCAGAAAGGCCAAGACCAGATAGACCCCGACTGCTAGAACTGCTACACATATAATAGTAATAATAATAACAATAATAATAATGATAGTAATAGTAACAATAATACTACTACTAGTAATAGCAACAACAACAACAATAATAGTAATAGGAATAGAAATAGCAACAATAATAGCAATAATAATAATACTACTAATAACAATAATAACAATAATAATAATAATAGTAATAGTAATAATAATAATACTAATAATACAGAAGAGCCCCTAGCCTAACCTGAGAGTCTTCCGAAAGCCTCCTGTTCTCCTCTCGAGGCGGCACCGCCTGTTTTTGCGTCACCTGCCCCGGAGCAGGTGCAGCGGTTTAGGGTTTAGGGTTTTAGGGTTAAGTTGGGCTTTGAGGGTTTTTGGTGGAGGGCTTGTTCAGATTCATGATTCTAGCGTTTAGGGTTGTCCGTCTTCCTATGGTAATGTAGGCCAAGGTTGATCGCAACGTAGAAATTCGGTTGCCGAGATATGCCGATTTGGTGTGACTCTTTGCCTTTGCTCCGTTGGTCGAGTGCCCCGAAATCCTAGGCCACTTTTTGGGTTGGGGGTTTCGGGCTACGGTTTGAGGCTGTCGGGGTTTCGATTTTCGGGGCCTCTGGGTAATAGTGAGCGTTTGTCTGGACCACTCTTGTTTTGGCGGGGCGGATGGGTGGGCGGCTGGAGAGGGGAGGAGGTTGGCTACTGACTTCTTCAAAACAGGATCCCCAACAGGTGCAAATATGGGCTCACTTGTGGCGGTGAGCAGAGTTTCTGTCTTTCTGTGCTTCTTGCACACACACAGAACTGCAATTGTGTCTGTGCTGTCCCCCACCACAGTGTGCTCGTGTGCATACCTGTCATACTGATACCGTGGAGCAAAGCTGGGACCCAGATCAATCGAAGCGCAATCCCGTGGCTCTGCATTTGTAGGGGCCACTACAGGCACAGGCAAGTGACAGATCTTATTGAAATTATTGCCGCGCGTGCATCAAGACGGTGAATGCACGTGGCACACGGCCTGCTTAGACGGGGGCTTTTGGGGATGCAGCACATGAGGCAGTCCAGCCTAGACGAAACGATTTGCAGCCCCCTCAAAGCCAAATGCTTTGCATGAACCCAAAGCTCAATCCGCTAAACTCGAGCATATCCCAGAACTCCGACGATCACATTCCCCGCTTGGAGCATCATGGCTAGTACGCCTAGAAATGATCTCGCGGGGGATAGCTAAAAGTAGTTGCCATATGGCTACCTGTAAGCCTTCAATCACTGCGAGAAGTTCTACGGAAACCCTTCACATACCATTAGGAAACTTGTCGATAGCACCATAAAGCTCGCTAGGTCACCCACAGCCCTACCTACGAAGTCTCTTGAACTCTACGCTAGCACACTCGCCGTAAAACCCGAAACCCTAACATGCCAAACACCAAGCCCTATAAGCCTAAAGGCTAAGACGCAGCACCTTAACCTTTTGTTGCTCCCTGGCAACACAGACCTTACCTTAAAGAACCTTGAACCGTGCGGGGGCACTGGGAACCCTACAGAAACCCAGCAATAACACCTCATAGCTTCTCATTAAAGCCACGTGAAGCCCGACACGTAAAGCCCGACTCAGACCCGGTTTACAGTTCTTAAGAACTCCAATAAACCCACAAAGCCGTATTCTAATCATAAAGGCTCCATAATCAGTGGTTCCGCAAGTTCACCTCCTCAGGATCTTCCCCCGCACACTCCTGGTGCACCTGCCGGTGCCCCTGCCGCGAAAGCACCTTCTGTCAAGGCCAGGGCTGACTTCGAGGGGTTTTCTGAGGATTGAACAGGACAACGAGTAATCTGCGTTGTTGCATGTGTGTGTGTGTGTTTGTGTGTTTGTGTGTGTGTGTGTGCGTGCGCGCGCGTGCGTGAGAGCACTTTGTAGCCGGCGGCCATCTGTCTATCTACCTATCTACCTATCTATCTATCTATCTTTCTATCTATCTGTCTATCTATCTGTCTATCTATCAAGCTGTCTATCTATCTATCTGTCTATCTACTTACTTAGATATGTATCTGTCTACCTATCCAGCTTTCTCTCTGTCGGTCTGTCTGTCTATCTGTCTGTCTGCCCAGCTGTTTGTCTGTCTAACTGTCTAATCTATCTATCTCTAACTATCTAATCTATCTATCTCTGTCTAGGTGTCTGTGCGTCTAGCTATCTATGTCTGTCTGTCTGTCTATCTATCCACCTATCTGACTACCTACCTATCTACCTACTTGTCTATCTACCTATCTGTCTATCTGTCTGTTTGTCAGTCTAGGTATGTATCTTTCTTTCTGTCTTTCTATCGTTCTATCTTTCTATCTATCTGTACGTCTTTCCGTCTGTCGATCTATCTTTCCATCCATCCATCCTGTTGCATCTGTGTGTGTGTATATATATATATGTACATTCATGGATAAAAGACCTACTCTGTGACAGGAGCATCCTCGTTCGGAGGAAATGTCTTTAATTTCATAATAGCCGGTCTAGAAGCCTATGAAAGAAAATAAGCCTTAAAGTACCCTGAAAGGACCCTTGTCACAGACCCTTCAAGGACCCGTAAAGCCCTCTAAGACTATAGCGGTAGCGAACGTCAGGCGTTCAGCTGGTCCGACGCCTCCTTGCCAGTAGTGTTTAGAAGTTGCGGGGTGTAGAGTTTCCAGCTTGTAAGGTTTAGGCTAGGGTTTCCGGTTTAATTAATTAGAATTGCATATTTTGCAATCTCCTTCGGGCATGTTGAAGCTAGGGATGCTAGGCTAACGCCCTTCTGAGAGGATTCGCCCTAAACCGCCCAGTGAGAGCGAGATCCCTGTCCCGTCCAAATCCTCACAACCTGCACCGGTCAACTTAAGGCATACTTGTGAATCCCCACCTACACTTATAAGCCCTAAACCCTAAACCCCTAAAGCCCTAAAGCCCCTAAGCCTCAAATCCCCAAATCCCCTCAACCCCTAAACCCCAAACCCCTTAAACCCTTAAGCCCTAAAGCCCTAAACCCCTAAACCCCTAAACCCTAAACCCCTTAAACAAATCCCCAAAACCCCCAAGAGGCTCCGCCACCAGACCTCCAGAAGAAGCAGCCGGAGCCGACAGCGCCAGCGCCCCCGCCGCCGCTCGGCCAAAGAGGGCAGGAGCGCCAGGTCATGTCGAGCAGTGGGTTTTGGGTCTCTCAAAGCTGGGCTTCCTTTGTCGGGGGGCTCAGGGTTTGGGGTTTAGGGTTTAGGGATTTTGGGGTTTTTTCGGGGCTGAGGGTTTAAGGGTTGGGGTTTAGGGCTAGGGCTTGAAAGACAGCATCAGTTGTTGATCCCCACGCTAGCTATAGGACGATTCGTAGTCTCTGGAAAAGAAAGACATAGATGGAAGTATATGCATGAAGATGTACATGTGTATACATCGAGAAGACTTGCTGACGCGCACACACACACACATCTCTCTGTGTATATGTATATACACATGTGTTCATGGATATTAAGCATATGTATACATAGCAAGCAAAAGCCAGCGGCTGCATCACCAAAGTATGTGTACGCACCCCTCCCTAAACCCCAATCCCTAATCCCTAAACCATCAATGACTCAACCGACGGCCCAAAATCTTGAACCCCCGATTCCCAGCTTTCTCTCTCAGGTATCGGCACTGGCAGCACAGTGATCAGGCAAGCTCAGCCCTGAAGCCCTCAACCCTAAACCCCTAAACCCCTAAAGCCCTAAACCCCTAAACCCTAAAGCCCTAAAGCCCTAAACCCCTAAAGCCCTATGCCCCTAAACCCCTAAAGCCCTAAACCCCCAAAATCCTAAACCCTATAAGCCCCAACGAACCTCGACCCTCGAGCCTGACCATCAATTCCTTCAGTGGGGGTGCAAGACACCAAGCAGCAAAGGCATGCCATGGGGGCCTTAATAATTCCCTATACTGTTTTTTTTGGGGGGGCTCCTTGGTATAATTCTAGTATACTATACGCCAAAACCCTAATCTAGCTAGTAAGGCCCCTAATTCATTTGAAAACACACAAGCCTTCCGAGCACTGCAGCATTGCAGAATCTCAGATCTTCTGAAAGGGTTAATTTTTACTGCAGTTGAGCGTGCAGCGCTGAACAGCCAGGCACAAGACAGAGCACGGTACCAACAGCAAGCATGAAGCACAAACCCAGGGGCCTGTCGGAGCACAATTTTAGGGTTTAGGGTTTTTAATGCCCGCCCCTAAGCTACAACAGAGCATGACAACGACGCCACACCATCACACGTTGCACTTAATTAATCAAATCTCGGAAACCCAGATTTGGGAGCTATGATTTTGTTTGGAGCCACGACATGCGTAAGCCCGAATCCGAGAAACCCACATCCTTAGCTGACCTTGCAACAGGCTACAGCATCTGACGGTCTCTTATGGGGTTTATGGTTTAGGATTTTGGGCGTTTAGGGTTGAGGGTTTAGGGGTTGGCGGTTAAGGACTTGTCTACGATCTAAGGAATATTCCCTAATCTGGGAACAGGCCCTGGCAGTCCCGTAGCATCCGTATATCAAGGACCAGGCCTTATTTTGGAGCCTCTCTCAATTTCGAGGTTTGGAAAACTTGACGCAATATACGTCCTAGCCTGTTCTAAATTAATATTTGGGCCCCATCTACGCCCTACCAGACCTTTACAAAAGCCTTATAAAACTCCATCAAACCCAAGGCATTTCACAATCCTCTAGCAGTTTTCACCAAAAGAACTTCTCATAAACCATTCATCAACCCGGGGAAGGTGACTTTCAAGCAATCCGTCGCTCCCGGCACGTTTTGGTGGGGCTGGTCCAAGCTTTAGATGTAGGGTTTGCGGTTCAGGCAGAGTTCTAAGGTTTTGGGGTTTCCGGGGTTCAGGTTTTGGGGTGTATGGCTCTAACTGAAGCTTGGTGAGTGGCAGATTTATGAGGGTCTGTTTAAGGCTCCTCTTGAGAATATTGGACCCGGATCCGTAGCTCACGGGTGTTTGTGTTTGAGCAATCTGGCAGTCAGAGTCCTGTTGGAGAGAGTGATGTTTGTCTGCGGCTCAAACTGGACCCACCCCAACCCCAAACCCCGAGCCCTAAACCCCGTGCCCTAGCCCTCCCTAAACCCTAAACCCCAAGCCCTAAGCCCTAAGCCCTAAACCCTAAACCCCAAAGCCTAAGCTGTGACCCCAAACCCTAAAGAATTACAACTAAGCCCCGCTAGGAGCCAAACGGGACGAAGGATGAGACCAGCGCCGGCTGCGATCTCAGACTGGCGGGGAACATAACGACTAGAATAGACTTCCTTTGCGTACTCCATGAAATCGGCTCCAAAAGGGTTCTTATAAGGTGTCTTATAGTCATATTCAGGAGCCCTGAGCAACAGTGTTGGTATTTATGATGTTAGAGGTCCTTAGACATGATAAGACGATGTGGTAGTCGTTGACCCTGAAACCTGAAAACTTATAACCCCAGAACCCCTGAACCAACAACCGCAAAGCCCCAGAAACCCATCTGAAACCCGACAACACAACCCTAAGCCCTAAGCCCCACTAAACCCTAACCCGTGAACCCCAAAGTCCTAAATCCCAAACCCCTAAACCCTAAGCCCTGACCCCTAAGCCCTAAACTGTAAGCTCTGAGCCAAAAACCCCTAAGCACTAAAAGCCCTAAGCCCATTGCGGTGCTCGGTATGCTAGGTAGCCGGCTTGAGCAACGGATCAGTTTCACAGTTGGATACGTGTGGTGGGTTTGTGTTTGAACACGCCGGTTTAGGGTTTCAGAACCCTAAACCCTAAAACCGCCAGACCCCAAACCCTACGCCCTAAGCCCAGGCAAACCCGCCGAGAGACCTGATAGAACCGTCTGGAAGCCAGAGCCTTAAACCCTAAACCCTAAGCCCAGGAAAGATGTTTCAGAGCACTCCCAATTTCAAGGCCAGTCGGATCGGGCGTAAGGGGGGGGGGGGCTGTTGGATTTGGGGTTCAGGGCTCCCTTAAAGGGCTCCCGCCCAGGGATTCCCGTGACAGCAGCGTTTGCGGCTTAGGGCTCCATGGTCCAATCGTTGAAGGTCTGATCTTTTTTATTACTGAACAGTGTTGACTGGGCTTTTCGCTCCTCCTAGCTATAGACCTTCTACCTGGTGCGGCTTCGGCTGCTTGGGTGTTGGCACGGTCTCCACTTCAGCCTTGGAGATTCACCAGAGCACAACTCATGGGAGCTAGCAGCTGCCATCAAAGCCGGCTTCTCATGTCCGTTCCTTGAGCTCCACCAGCTAGAGCGCATCACAGTTACTGACTTCTAGCCGAGGGGCTTGCAAAATCCGTTCTTCTCTGTATACGAGCAGACATGCACGGACATCCATGGCGTGTTGTGCATGCCTAATCCCAAAGATTGAAATCCCCACCCCAGAACTTTCAACCTCAAAACCCCAAACTCGAAACCTTGACTCCCAACACCAAAGGCACGTACCCCAATCTGCTATCCAGCAAAGCTTGTTGAATGTTGTGCAGGAAGGAGATAAAAAATGGCGGCTGAGTAATTCCCCACACTATTCCTTCCTGCGCTGCAATCGGTATGAGGCTGCCAGCCGAATTCACTGAGCAAGTGCGTTGTCAATGGCTTACAGGTTGGCGTTTCTTGCATGATAACTGCCACATCATAGATCAATGCAGCGGTACGTTCTAACCGAACTTTGCACCATCACCAAGGGACACTCTCGGAACTATTGAGGTCCCCAGAAAGGAACCCTGATCATTCTAGTAACCTGCAGTATGGAACATGTGCAGATCCCTCTAAAGGAGCCCCGTAAAACGGAGCCCTATTCCAATTAGCCCAATGAAACCTTTGAAGCCTATGAAGCCCTGCGCTCCCCCTAAACCCTAAACCCTAAACCAAGAAAAAACCCTAAACCCCGAACCCAGCCTACCGAACAGGCTCCCCCTGAGGCCGTGCAGAAGGCCTGTGCTGGCCTTGAGTATTTCTAGAACAGGGTTTCAGGGTTTGCAGTTCTACAATGTATTCTGCCATAAGGCTCGCTGTCACTGTATAGGTTCTAGGATCTAACTAAGGGCTTTTAGGGTTTATGGATTCAAGGGCTTATGGGGCTGAAAGGTTACTAATCCTCGAGAAGCCTTTATAGTTTGAGAAGAACCCGCTTGCGAACTTTTGGGAGACAAACTTTTATATCCCCTTGCAGCTCTTTGCAACTCACATGAGCACCATACAAAGCCCTTAAAGCGCAGGCCTTACGCAGGTGCGATACGGTTGATGAACTAAATCCTGCATTACCCATAATAAGAAATATACCATAAATCCCATAGTTTGGGGTCCTTAAGGTAATGCAGGATTTATATCATTAACAGTATCTCGGCGACACGTGGCGCAAATCCGTTCTCTCCAACTCTCCAAGCATTATTCGAACTGCTATGGCCCCTGTACTAAGCCCCAAATCCTTATAGCGTGATTCATGATCTTATCAATTTTAAACGTTGTAGAAATAGCAGTGTTAGTAATAGCATTAGTAATGGTGGCCATAAGTTTTAATTGTCACAATGCATAGTCATCGTTTATTGTTAGTCTTTGTCGCAGTCACAGGCGCAGCCATAGTCAAACAACCTTCGCATTTCTGTTCTGCGCGGAGGCGCCGCCAGCATCTGCTGACAAGGTTGGACACACTGAGTGGGGCCGAAAGTTTCGTCGGTCTAGTCTAGAGTTCAGGGTTCAAGGTTTCGAGTTGTAGAGGGCTCGGGATTCAGGGTTTGGGGTTTCAGTTCAGAGTTTCGCTTTGCGCCCCATGACGTGTTTGCTGCGCTCTCATCTGCTTCTGGGTGTGCGTTCTTCTTCGCCGGCAGCATGCTGTGAGTGCCTGGAAATATAAGGTTGAAGGTTTAGGGTTTAGGGTTTAGCTTCTATGCTCAGAAACCTGACCCAAAGCCCTCAAACTTCGACGGCGAAGCCAATCGACTCCATTGTTTTCCGTGCCACGCAGAGGCTCAACATCCATGGGAAATGCCGGTGGGTGACCCAGGGTTTAGTGGTTGGAGTTCAGGGCTCAGGGCTGAGGCTGAGGCGTGTATTGCGCTTATTGGCATGCTTAACGGAGCAAGGACTTGTTTACAGCGAGCTAAGTACTGGTTAGGGTTGAGGGGTTTAGGATTTAGGGCTTAGGGGTTTAGGGTCTAGGCTTGAGGGGTCTTTCTTCGGTGCAAATGCTAATGTAGACCCCTAATTCATGCACCCCTAAACCCCAAACTTCGCTTTAATCAGGGGGGATCCTTAGGCTTAAGGAGGAAATCACTTCTGTAAGGCAAACACTGATTCCTTTCAGATCCCATCTAGGGCAGGGTCTGTGCGAGTCAGGCTTCTACATTATCCTATAACTGTCTTTGGTTGTGTCCTGTTTAGGGCCGCAGAGGCACACGTAACGGTTTCGAATCTTCGAACCCTGATATACGTCTAAATCTCAAAACGCTATAAGCCTTGAGCCCGATTCGACGGTATTCAGGACTTTGGGGTTTAACTTCCACGCCTTCCAAGCATCTTTGTCCTTCCATCCGGCTCCGCACAGGTGTAAATCAGAAGCCACTTCATTCGCAGGGTTCGGGTTTAGGGTTCAGGGTTTAGGGTTTCGAGTTTAGGGTTTCGGGTTTAGGGGTTGGGGCTTAGGGTTTCCGAATTTCCTGTTTATACAGGGGTTTCAGGGTTTAGAGTTTCAAGTTTAGCATCCAGGGGGCGACTGTAGCAGCTTCTGCCAATGCTGTGGAAAAATCGGGGCCTTAGATCCTATGTTAGGGACCCCAAGGCTACATCTACACCCTTAAAAGCTAGCTCCTAAACCCTCAACCCTTAACTTATGTTCGGGACCCCAAGGCTACACCCTTAAAAGCTACCGTAGCTCCTAAACCCTCGGCCCTTAGTCCTAAGACCTCCCAGCCTCCACCCTGAACACCTGAACGTCCAAAAAACAACAAAACCCCTGAAAGCTCCAAGCCCCTCATCTCCGAACCCGAACTTCGGTTGATGATATACATCCTGCATTACCTGAAGGACCCTAAAACTATGGGATTTATGGTATATCCCTTATTATGGGTAATGCAGGATTTGTGTCATCAACCGCTTCACACCCCCCGAAACCCAGTCATCTGAGTCTGGAAAGCCTCGTAGAACACCGAAAAGCCCAAAGTGCAGCCCTGAATCCTGCAGGCCCTGGACTCCTCTTCCTAGGTAGGATAAGGGGGAGCCCCGAAAGGGGACCCTTCTAAAGCCTACTTTTGGCTCTCTTAAAACGGAACTTATTGAGAGGATCTGCATCCCCAAGGGTCCCCCTAATCCAAACTCCCACCAAAAAGCCCTCAAACCCCCAGAAGCCAAACACCTTAAACCTTGAAAGCAGCATCACTAACAAGGTAAACAGTGAAACCACAAACAATAGTTGACTAAACCTTAAACCCTAAACCCTGTGTGAAAGCCTGAAACCCTAAACCCTAAAACCCTAAACCCTAACAATTAAAGCCTGAAGCCAAAAAGGGCCCCAAACCCACTGAGGCGGCACCGGCAACTAAGAAAGCGCCGCCGGGGCTTCCGCAGGCGCAGCAGCAGGCGCCACAGCCCATGTGAGGGGCCTCAGTGCTTTCTTTGGGTTTGGGGTTTAGGGGTATAGGGGTGTAGGGGTGCAGGGGTTTAGGGGTGTAGGGGTTTAGGGCTTTAGGGCTTTAGGGGTTTAGGGCTTAAGGGTTTAAGAGGTTTAAGGGGTTTAGGGTTGAGGGGTTTAGGGTTTAAGGGGTTTAGGGTTTAGGGGTTTAGGGTTTAGGGGTTTGGGGGTTTAGAGCTTTAGGGCTTTGGGGCTTTGGGGGTTTGGGGGTTTAGGGGTTTAGGGGTTTAGGGGTTTAGGGCTTAGGGGTTTAGGGTGTCGAGTTTCGGTCTGAGGACGTGAAGTTCAGGGCTTTTCACTCCGGGCAGTGACTTTCTTTCGATGAGGTTTGAGGTTCTTGAGATCAGTTTTGGGTGTCCGGGTTCCCAGTGTCAGGGTTTAGGGTCTAGAGAAACCCCCTGAGTGAGTTTTCTAGAAGAACCCTGAACCGTGAACAACCCCCTAAAGCCTAAACCCTAAACCCTAAGCCCTACCATGTAAATCCGATGCATAAAACTCCAGAGCCCTAAACTCCCTAAGCCCTGAACCATAACCTTACTCCTCCCTTTTTGATGATGGCCAGGGTCTACCATCCCACCGTGTTCTCAACCCCCTGAACCCCAAAACACCGGGAGAACACCGGAAAACCTGAGCTTGCACTGCCTCAAACAGCACATAGACCTCTCGCCCTTGTGCCTCAATCGCCGCCTTGTCAATTTTCTAAAGCTTGAATCTTTTCGTCACACCCTAATCCTAAGCACGATGGCCAAGATCCCGAAGCCTAAACCTTCCAATCCAACTCCTGAATCCTAGACCGAAGCCCTAAGCACCTAAAGCCCCCGCCCCCCATAAAGACCTTGCAAGGACCTTCTGGGCGACATCTCCAGGGCCCTAAACGAAGCCGCTATCCTGCCCAGAGACTCCAAAACCCCTTAGTTAAGGAATATACCTTAAATCGTCATATTAGGCTTCCTACTATAGCTTAGGGTATATTCCCTAAATTAAGGGGTTTTGGAGTCTCTGGATCTTCGCCGAGGCTAAAAAAAGCCCCGCCCCCGCAACTGGGGCAGCCTCCGCCGAATGGGCATCAGCAGGCCCTTCTCAGGGGCTGAGTAGGTAACCTTTAACCTTTTGGGGCTCTTTTGAACCGATTATAATTCAAAAGGTTAACTTTTTTTGGGCTAAGGTACTCGGCCCCTAAGCCTAAGCCTCAGTGTTTCGGACCACAATGGGTTCGGGAGTTGAGGATGCAGGATGCAGGGGTTTAGGGGGGTTTAGGGGTTTGGGGGTTTGGGGGTTGGGGTTTAGGGTTTAGGGTTTAGGGTTTTGAGTTGGGAGTTAGGGTTTAGGAGGGTTTAGGATGGTTTAGGGTTTAGGGTTTAGGGTTTAAGGTTTCGGGTTTAGGGTTTGGGTTTA
>CAJNJA010014527.1:369-12160 GCA_905231915.1 Symbiodinium necroappetens | reverse complement strand
GTCTCCAAAAGCTTTCAGTCACAGACAGTCAGGTCTGTGATGCATCAAGGACATCACTCTGCCATGTCATGCATGAGACGATCAGCTCCACTTGTTTGGTTGCACAGATTCTGGAAGCTGTGCACGCCATGTGCAACACGACAGACCTTGCAGTCAGGTCAGGTCTCCAAAAGCTTTCAGTCACAGACTGTCAGGTCTGTGATGCATCAAGGACATCACTCTGCCATACCGACCAGGTCTTCAAGAAGGCTTTCAGGCACGACACGACCATCAGGTCTTTGACTTAGGGGCTGCGTACCCAAGCCCTAAAAAAACGTTAACCTTTCGAATGATCGTACCCAAAAGGTTACAGGTTACCTACTCAGGTTACAAGATGATGCATCAAGGACATTACTCTGCGATTTGTGACGGATCTGGGGGCGTCCAGTGTCCAGCTGCAGGGGCACGCAAGCATGCTCGAGCACACTATTGATCAACGGTGAAAACTACAACAGCTTTGCCTGCTGGCAACCTGCGAAAACGGACTAAGCTCAGTGAGAACAACAAAAAACACAGTGTCTACTTGGAACCTGCGAAAACGGACATAATGTACTTTTAAAAATCTCAGCATTCGATCCTGCAACTTAGCATACCATAGTCAACACACTTTACCTATACTGTCATATACGGTCATGTGCTGTTGCATACAAATGGAACTCGTCATACACAGGATAATGCATGGATTAGTTGCCCTTGATGCTCCTAACGAACGAAGACCATGCACTGCGAGTCTAAACATCAACGTGATCCTGGCACAGCCGCGAAGACCCAAGCGTCGACGAAGAGGCAGCAAACAGAAGCACTGCCGCACGCAGAGAAAAGAAGAGCCCTAAGTCAATGATGAGCTGCAAGGAACATGCTGAACCCAACACCCAAACCTAAACCCTAAACCCTAAAACCCTAAAGCCCTAAAACCCTAAAACCCTAAACCCCTAAAACCCCTAAAACCCAAAAACACGAATCATGACAACGGCGGCTCATGCAGTCGGGGAAGGCCGGGCCAAGCTACTGGGCCCGCTGCCGGCAGCGGCTTTCGGTGTGGGTGATGCCGATCCGGTGCCGGTGCCAAACCAGCTAGACCTCTTCTTGGCTTAGGGTTTAGGGTTTGGGTTCAAATTAGGGTTTAGGGTTTTAGGGTTTAGGTGAACTTGGCTGACTTCTGAACCCCTCTTAAAAAGTTAAACTTTTAGTCTCCTTATTATAGTTCATATAGAAACCCAAGCTAGGCCTCTTTGATAGGCTTGTAGGGTTATTGGGGTTTAGGGTGTAGGGTTTAGCGTGTAGGGTGATGGCGGTCATGGTTTAGTACCTCGGGTTTCGTGTCAGGAGGTTGCTTGAAGCCACGGTCAATTGTGGGTCATTGCAAGGATTCACGCATGAACACTAGTGTGACCCTTGAATAATACAGTACTATAGCCGCCATTATTTGCGGGTTGTTGCGAACTGGAGCCGCTTTGGAGGTCTCTCTCGAAGCCCTGTTCCCAAAGATCCTCCAAAATGGATCGTGGAGCCCCCTTGCAGTCACCCTAAACCCTAAACCCTAAACCGTAAACCGTATTGCAACACTCTGTTTACATTAGAAGGTCAGCGGAAAAGCCTAACCCGAACAAGCCAGCCACTGGGTTTAGGGTTTAGGGTGTCTGTCCGAAGTATAGACGCAAGCACCGATGTGACTAATCACTCAACAATTACTTATGGCATCCCCATATGTATAGTTGCAGTGCCCCACAATATCTAAACCTTGTTCGAAATGCGAAAGGCCCGAAAACAGAGACCTTCACAAAATAAGATTCTGGGGGACATCAACTTAGTTAAGTACAAGGACTATGAGGGGATTTTCTCAGCGCCTATTCAGACTTATAAAAAGGACCCACCCAACAAAAAAATATAGGTAACTATGAAGCCCCCTATAGTACTTAGAAGCTGAGGGTTTGGCTGTTCGAAGGGGTCAGGTTCGAGTCCCTGTAGTGTTTAGGGGTCAGGGTTTAGGGGTTTAGGGTTTAGGGTTCCCTAAACCCTAAACCCCTAAACCCTAACCCCTAAACCCTAGCTTAGGGTTCAGGGCTTCTGGGTTGGGACTCCGAAACCTTTAGACAAGGAATGTGGCTTGAAGAGGGTATTCCTGAGTTTAAGGGATTTTGCAGCCCTCTTTGCTGAAACCCAGCGCCCTAAGCCCAAATACCTCGATCATTATACGATGTAGTGTGAAAGGTTGACGACGTGGGCGTGTAAGGACAAAGGAGAATCATTGCCGGCTTATCGAAACCACAGCCATAACCGAACAAGGCACAATATTGAACATCGCCCAAGAGCGCTCTCAGGGCCGTGTACATCTCAAGATATCAGCCGCATCATAACCCAAAACAGGTCAACTCTGCTTTACCAGAAGGGTTACAGTGCTATAGTAGGTGTATACTCTGGTTTCGCTAGAACCAGGAAATACTATGCTAAGATATTCCGACCACTATATGAAAAAAACAAACATCAAAGGGTTGCTGGATTAGCTCTGAGAGGCGGGAACGGTCGGAACTTACTCTCAGCACCTTGGGGCCTCAAATAGCCCTTGGGCTGATACTGTCGTAAAAGCATCCTGAGAATGACAACCGAAAAGGAAGAGTCATGCTCATAATAATTTCAATGAGAACAAACAAACCCTAAACCCTAAAACCCTAAACCCCTAAAACCCTAAACCCCTAAACAATATCAAAACGAAAAGAACCCTAAACCCTAAACCCTAAAACCCGAAACCCTAACCGAAAAGAACCACTTCCCAACAAAACGCCCCAGCTTAG
Organism: Symbiodinium necroappetens; assembly: GCA_905231915.1. Lineage (NCBI taxonomy): Eukaryota > Dinophyceae > Suessiales > Symbiodiniaceae > Symbiodinium > Symbiodinium necroappetens. The sequence goes on along the minus strand of CAJNJA010014527.1, from coordinate 9,329 downwards.
CCAAGCTGGGGCTCGGAGTCTCAGCGGCTTTTTTTTCGGGTCGGAACCTAGGTTCCTGAGTGACCCGAGGCCCTATAATAGGGTTTAGGGTTTAGGGTATAGATACTAAACTACTACTAGGTTCCTGAGTCACCCTTTTAGGATAAGGGTACCCCTTTTAATAGATAGTTTAGGGTTTAGGGTTTAGGGGTTTAGGGTTTAGGGGCTTAGGGTTTAGGGACTACTAGGTTCCTGAGTGACCCTTTTAGGATAAGGGTACCCCTTTTTCTTGGTATGCAGTTTTAATAAGGGAACCATAGAATAAAACGGGCAGAAGGGTACTACTCAGGAACCTAGTAACCCAAAGGTTACCCCCTAAACCCTAAACCCTCAACCCTAGTAACTGAAAGGCTACCCTAAAGGTCACCTCCGAAACCTTAGTTCTCCAGAGAACCCAATACCCCTTAATTAAGGAATTATACCTTAAATCATAAATATTAAGGCCCCTATAATTTAAGGTACATTCCTTAATTAAGGGGCATTGGGTTCTCTAGTTCTCCAGCCCTGGGAGAAATGAAGCTTGGACTTCAAGCGCTCGTGTGCTAGGTTTTTCTTGTTCAAGACAGGGCTTCGGATATTGGAGTACTGGGTTTAGGGTTTAGGGTTTAGGGTTTTTGGGGTTTAGGGTTGGGTTTTTTTTTTGCGCTTGTGTTTAGGCTTACGTTCGTAATAATGGGGGTGCAAGCCGATGGAGGACATCATTTTCTGGGTGCTCCCGCGCGCCAGATGGGTTCTGCCGCCTCCCCATGTACCTGAAATTGGGGTTAGGGTTTAGGGTTTAGGGTTGAGGGTTTAGGGTTGAGGGTTTAGGGTACTGCACAAGCGGTTAAGCTTTTAATTGTAAAAAGGCTTTTATACGGGAAGCACATCCAATACTAAGCCAAGAAATACATGCCCAACTCGTAATTACGCCATGCCCTTCAGCTACCAAAACACACATGTCTTGAGACTGCTGCAAAGAAGCCGGAAAGAAACCCCAACCCCAAAAACCCTAAACCCTAAACCCCAACCCCACAAACCCTAAACCCTTCCCCCTAAACCCAAAAACCAGATCAACAACAACTCACCCAAGAGCCCTATCACAAACTAGCAGTCGATCGCTGTGGGTCACGCTGTCTATCCTAGAACGGAAGATCTTCACCGAGCTGCCCTGCTTAAAGGCTGATAGGGGGAGGCCTTAATAATTAGAATAGGTTTTGGGGGTATACTATAGTATGACAAGGAACTTTTGGGGGTAAACTATACTCTAACTATAATAAGGAACTCCCTGAATTATTTTAGCATTGGCAATTTTCTTAGGCCCCTATGTTTGACTTATACATTCAGAAAAGCAACTTTCGGAGGCAGGGCAACAGACTTCGGGGTTAAGGGCTTAGCGGTAGGGCTTACCCCTAAGCCCCTAAACTCCAAAACCCTACATCCCTAAAGCCCTAAAAGCCCTAAAGCCCTAAATCCCTAAAACCCATAAATTCCAGCAGCATCTGGGCTTCGATGCTATAGGTAACATCGGGAGCCGGAAGGAACCCTGCAGCCTAGACTCTGAACTCGTACTTGAACATAAGCATGAAACTCCCCTACGGTTGATGATATAAATCCTGCATGGTTTAGGGTTTAGGGTTTAGGGTAATAAGGAATATACCCATTATTCCCATAGTTTAGGGTCCTTATGGTAGTGCAGGATTTATATCATCAACAGTAGTACTTCCCCCAACACGCTCACCCGCTCACCTACGCACAGCGTCAGCTGGCCTGCACGAATGCCAACTTACCCCCTGAATCCTAAACCCTAAACCCTTAATCCTAGACTCTAAACCGGAAACCCTTCAACCCTAAACCTCTAAGCCCTGTATTAAAGCCCGAAATTCTGAAGTCCATCCCGCGGTGCAAGGCTGTAGATGTTTAGGCCGAACGCTTGCGTAGTTCTTTAAATTAAGGTCCCTAATTCGGTCCCAGAAGTAGCACGGCACCCTGATAAAAAAGGGCCCTCATTTGGACGACTACCTACCCACCTGAAGCCCTAAACCCTAAATCCTAAACCCTAAAGCCTAAACCCTGAAACCTAAACCCTAAACCCCAAGCCCTCCCTGTGCTTTCTTCGTGGGCCTGGGTGGCTTTCAAGTTTTTTTGGAGCTGGGTCTGCAGGACTTCAGATTCTCGTTGTTGGGGCTTCATAGAGCTGCGGCTTACTGTTTAGGGCTTGGGGTTTAGGGTTTAGGGTTTAGGGGTTTAGGGTTTACTCTACTCCCCTTATCAGAAGGTGAGAAGAAAGCTACTTTCTAGAGGTTCCTCTAAGCCTCGAAACGAAACGAAAGGATAACACACCAAAAGCAAGCACATTGAACAACACCAAATTAGTTCGGGCTTCCCACGTTTCCTGGGAGGAGCTCGGGTAAGTGGAAGTTACGTGCAAATGCACATCTAGGCATAAGCTGCGCAGGACCAACCCAAACTGCCCCCAATGTGCTTAACATCTGGGCTAGAAACCTGGACTTGAACCCTTTTACATTGAATTCTTTGCGGGTAGTCGATGCCTCACCCCTCGTTGCTTTTTCATCCTGCACCCTTGCCCGCCAACTCTAAACTCTAAACCCTAAACCCTAAACCCCTAAATAAACCCCTAAACCCTAAACCCTAAACCCCCAAAACCCCTACCCAAACCGGCTTCTGTACGCGACCCAAAAGAAGAAACATCGAATGACTCCCTTGGGCTTCTACTGTTAAAGCACAGGTTTGCGGACCCTGACAAGTTTCAATGCCCCTTGTGTTGGTATGTATCTAGTCTTAATATATATATATGCACATATATTTGCACATATATTTGTAAAAAATGTTATCGTTCTATGTATATGTATATATATATATATGCATACCTACCCACCGTAAACTTGAAAAGCAGTTCCAAAGGAGCACCCCTAAAACCTAAACCCTCAGCAATGTTCCACTATGGCAAGAGTGACAAAGAATCCTTCGTCATCTATAATCCTATCTCCATGTCTATCATATAATTTCATATGGTTCTAGAAGAACGATCATTATAACTATCCTAACATCATTGCCACTACCGTTGATGATATAGACCTGCATTACCCTAAGGACCCTAAACTATGGGAATTGTGGTATATTCCTCACTATGGGGTAAAGCAGGATTAAGATCATCAGCCGTAGTATGATGATTATGACCATCATCGCCACGAGTATGATGATTGAGATCTGAACCCTAAAACCCTAAACCTCTAAACCCTAAACCCATAAACCCTAAACCCCTAAACCCTAAACCCCATAAACCCTAAATCTATGATTCTGAGTACTCAGCAGCCCCAGGCTCTGAGACGCGGGCAGCTGAAACTTCTTCATGCCTTCCTCGACCTGCGCACGACAAAGTGACTAGGCGCGGTTCTGGTTTTCCGGCGCCTTGTTGGCTACAACTTTAGGTTTTAGGGTTTAGGGTTCAGGGTTTAGGGTTATAAGCAAAACCTAATAAGGATTGAAAATAGCCACTTTTTATGCAGCCCCAAGAGGGAACCAGCTTTTTGGGCTTTAGGGTTCAGGGTTTGGGGCTTTAGGGCTATATGGCGTTTGGGGTTTAGGGTTTCGGAGAACTTAAGGTGCTTGCAGGGCGGTCGTTGCTGAGTTTCTGCGACTATCCTTTCTGAGGGAGTCCAGTTCGTTTCTTTTGAATAAGGTTTGATACGGGGCTGAAAGTCTTCAGCAAGGGCGTGGGAGAAAGAAAAGTTCCCCCCTTTCCACCGAGACTGCTTCTCCAACCCTTCAACTCTGAAATCCGAAAACTGCCGTAGTTGGGCTAAGTTTCAAAAACACAATTCCAAAAATGACCCTGGCGCACCTGCTGCTCCAGCTCCTCCAGCCGCAGCTGCTCCTGGTGATGCCACTGAGAATTCGAGAAAAGGTGAAGATTCCACCCACAGGCAGACCGCTGCCAAGCGAAACATCCAAGCAGCTGCAAATAGTTGGGTTTAGGGTTTAGGGTTCATCTGGCTGTTTCTGCAGCTTTGTTGCTGCGACCGCTTAAACCAGCTGTCTTGGCTACGGCAAGGTGACATAACTCCCAGCACCCGAAATCCTTTCTTGCACGTCCACGCCCCCCCTGCAGGCACCTAGACATCTTTCCACTACAACTATCCAGGGCTTGGGACCCTACTAAAGGGGCCTTAATAATTAGAATAGGAATTTGGGGGTATATTGTACTATAACTACAATAAGGAACCCCCAAAATGTGTTGGTAATGATTTATACCCCTGTATTACACTCAGAACCCCAAACCCTGTAAACACCCCACAGCCGCTACGGCAACATCCTGCGCCGCAGCACCCCTTGTAAACGCCCTGCACTCGCTTGGAGTCCTGCCCCGTGACTTCTCTGGCTTCTCGTGTTTGTAGCTGCAATCCGCTTTAGTGCATGTGTCCTTCCTGACGAAGTCTATGCAAAAACCTCCCGGCACCCGCTTCAGCGGTGCAGGTGTGGAAGGCATGTCGGCAGCAGCTTGTTTGGCGATCCTGTCCCGGTTTTTCTCGAGACGCTTCGCATTGATATAGCGGTAAGCCGCCTCATACAGAAAATCGTATGATTTTTCCTTGGTGCCATCGAGAGCCCTCTCATAGATTGCTATGTCGCGTGAGAGTGACTTCGTTTTCTTAACCTGCCGATGAAAAAGGGATCCAGCACTTCGTCAGACCGTGCCTTCTTCATGCCTGAGAGCACAATGTCCCAGTTGCGAATGAACTGAACTAGGTTATCATTAACCATGACAACGTTAAGCAAATCTTCCAGGTCATAGACGGAACCATGAAGTGCGTTCGTTGCCAGGTAAGCATCGAGTTTCCAAAGAATCTGTCTGCCTCGGATAAACCTGTTCTCATTCCCCTCTCTAAAAACCAATCAAATCCCTCAGTCAAGCGGTATCCCTAAACACTACAAAACATCCTCTCAATGCCGTTGGGCCTTTAGAAACAGCCTTAATCTAGGGGCCTTGCTAATTAGCATAGGGTTTTGGGATATAGTACCGGAACCCCAAGAACTATATAGTATTTTTAATTTTTTGGCTTCTATCTCACAAACTAGGTTCCTGAGTGCCCCCTTAATGACAGGGTGCCCTTTTTCTTGTTACTCAGTTTTAATAAGGGAACCATGCAATAAAACGGGCAAAAGGGTACCACTCAGGGACCGAGTTTGTGAGATAGAAGCCGGAATAATTACTAATGCTATTTCTTAGTGTTCCCTATTATAATTATACGATATCATATCCCAAACCTAAACCCTAAACCCTCCCAAAACTCGATGCAAAGTCAGCGACGGCCCGCTCCTCCGGATCCATCCCTGTGGGGCGGGGGGGGGGCACTTACGGTTGAGGTAATATAAATCCTGCACGGCCCATGGTAAGGAATATACCACAATTTCCATAGTTTAGGGTCCTTAAGGTAATGCAGGATTTACATCATCAACCATAGCAACTTGGGTAGTTCTCTAAATTTGGGGCCCTTAGGTCCCGAATATAGTGCGGCACTCTTATAAAAAGGACCCTACAAGGGACCCTACTTTAGAGAACTACCCATTTGGCCGGCTGTAGATCTAAAGGGTTTGGAGGTTTACGAGTTTAGGGGTTTAGGGTTTTAGGGTTTCGGGGTTTAGGGTTTTAGGGGCTTAGGTTTTCGGGGCCCGACTGGCATGACCACTCAAACAGGACTCAGTAATGCGGTATCTATAGTTCGGGGACGTCTGCTTGGGTTCTAAGTCCCAGTGTTATTGATTCAAAAGTATCCGGGACCTGCTGGTAATGATTTTCGAGCCATATCCAAGAACCTTCTCGTTGCAGGTAGCCCGCTATTTGCTGTCCTAGTCATCAAGCTCGCTTCATATGCCTGACCTTGAAATAAACAGAATCGGCTTCCTCTTCCTCTTTTACATCATCGTCATCATCATCATCATCAGAATCATCATCATAAGAGCAGCTAGTAGCAACGCCGCAGCAGTAATAAAAGCAATGGCACCGTCTACGATTTCTAGCATCAAGAAAACTCCGAAGCTGAAGCCCAGAAGCACAGACCGGGTAGTTCTCTAAATGAGGGTCAGGGTACTTTTTGTAAGGCCATACTAGATTGGGGACCAACCATAAAAGGGGCCCTAATTACATAAACTGCCCACATGGACATCAGTGTTAGTGACTATGATCCTGGTCGAAACAGCAGTTAGCAAGCAAACAAGGATGTCCTCATGGCAGTTTCAGACAATGAGCAGCCCCAGAAACTGAGCCTAAACATTAGGAACAGAATTCCTAAGCTTAGTTGCTGAGTTCATAAGCCCAAAAAAGGGGTGCACACTTTCAGTAACTTATAGTAAGATACGCCTTTCCAAAGCGCAGACCCGATACAGAGACTCTTATCGGATCCTTAAGGGAGGGTGGTTCAAGCGGGGAGGGTTTTAGGGATCCTTAGGGAGCTTTAGGGAACCTAAAAAAGCCCCAGAAAAAGTTGGGGATTATTTGGTTAAAAACCCCTCTTAGACCCTTCCCTTAAGGATCCCATAATTTGGGGTTTAGGGGTTTTAGGGTTTAGGGCACCCGTTACCCTGGCACTTCACTCCGGGCCATAAGACATCGAGGAACCACATGGCGGACTGCCTTCGAGGATGGTCGACCGGTTGCTGCGTGCGTGTTGCACGAAGGGAGGTGCATTCTGCATGGACCTTAGCGATGACTCTCCGGTTCTTAGTGGGGAATGGATCCCTATGATAGTCCTTCAAGGTCCCCTATAGTAGTCCCAGTAACCCATTCCCCCATTCCCTACTAAGAACCAGCCAGATGAGCCCCCCTACACCTTCAGCCCTAAAGCCTATACCCTAAAACCCTTAAACCCTAAACCCTAAGCACTAGGCACTAATCCGCCAAAGCCCAAACCGGGAGATTCCGATACTGAAGGGCTCCCCATACACCCTAACCGACTTTGCCCTACCCGGCCAGCCAAACCTCGCCTCACCCAACCTAAACTAACCTAGCATGACACAGCCTGACCGAGTTTAGCAGCAGACCCTTCGCCAATTCACTGAAACAGCGGTTCAGTTCACTGAAAGATCGTTCGAGCTCACTGAAAGAGCGATCCAGTTCACTGAAGAACCATGTTCTCCCAACATCCTAATCACACTGGCCTCTAAACTCGAACATGCACTGATCCCTAAGACACCCTACATCATGAACATGAGGATCCTGTATTTGTATTTGTGGTACAAGGACGCCTCCATTGAGGTTCAAGTAAGTTTGATTCTTGTGCTTCTGTGGCATTTGTCCCGAACACAGCACGTGAAACCCCGAACCCGAAACTCTAAACCAAAATAGCATTATGTCTAACAACCAAACCCCACTGGGATAGTACAATAAATATCTTCACTAATCCCCTGGGTTGATTCGAAGGAAAGCCTTACTGGTGCTTAAGGCAAATGGGAAAGCCGATCCCGAGAACCGTATAGAAGACCATATAGTAGCCTATTATCCTTCCTCCACTCTCCCTTAACTGGGTTCTTGTTAAGGCACTTACTGTAAGTTACTACAATAAGGGAACCATACTATTTACTATTGATCCCTGTTGTAGTAACTTAAGATTAAATCTGTATCAACATCCCAGCTAAACATGGGAGAGGGGATCCCTAAATTTATTAATCCCTTATAGTAGTGAACTATATAACTTCCTCCACCCCTAAACCCTGAGCACCGGTAGGAAGCCCAGGAACAAGATCCCTCCAGCCCCTGAGGCGTCAGCAGCACGTTGGTAGCATCGTCCAGCAGGAACTGACCTGAGCGCCGTCTTCTGCTGGGGATGAATGTTAGGGTTTAGGGTTTAGGGTTTTGGATTTGGGGTTTAGGGCTCAGGGAGTATATTAGGGTTTTCATGGGCTTACAAGGGTGCTCGGGTCTTCTGGATATCTATATCCGCCAACCCTAAACCCCAAAACCCTATCTATATCGCCTATGAGCCCTAAACCCTAAACCCTAAAACCCTAATCCCCTGAACCCTAAAACCCTAAAATCCTAAACCCTAAACCCTATCTATATCGGCTATGTGCCCTAGAAGAAAGAGCAGGAAGGAATATACCTTAAATTATAGAAGCCTTAATATTATCATGTAAAGTATATTATTCCTTATTTAAGGGGTATTGGGTTCTCTAGGTATCGGCTATGAGGCCTAGAAGAAAATGAGGAGGAAGGCCCTGACTTCGAGCCTTGTCCTCAGGCTTTCATGGGAGCTTTGGGTCTGGACACCTCAGCAATTTAGGGTTTGGTTTAGGGTTTAAGGTTTAGGGTTTAGGGCTTAAGGTTTAAGGTTTAGGGTTTTAGGTTTAGGGTTTAGTTTTGGGTTTGGTTTAGGGTTTAAGGTTTGGGGCTTCAGCATGAAGGGACTTAGGATTTTGCTTCTCTAGGAGGGGTCGGTCGAAAAAGGTAATACTGGTAAATCCTAAACCTTTCACACTCAGCCACGGAGAAACCGCAGGATGGAAGCATTATGAATAAGATAACAACAAACACTATTGCAGAAATCAATATACAGACAGTTTATCATGTAATGTATCCCTAAACCCTAAACCCGTAAACCCTCATACCCCTAAGCCCTAAACCCTAAACCCCTAAACTCCTAAACCCCTAGCCCCTAAACCCTACACCCTAAACCCCACCTAAAAGGGCCCCCGGCTCTTGGCTAGCAGCTCGTCCGACTTGGCGTCCAGCGCTTCAACTGCACGTGGGGCTGCCGGGCTGCGCTTGGAGGGCTTCCAGGCAAGGGCTTCTAATATAGTTGCCGGAATGCTTGGAATGGGGTTCTGGGATAGGAATGTATGTATGTCTCTATATCAAAATAAATAGATAAACAGATAAATAAATAAACAAAAATATATAGATATACATACATACATACATGCAT
>CAJNJA010014526.1:1137-12161 GCA_905231915.1 Symbiodinium necroappetens | reverse complement strand
ATCAGCGCGCGGTGCGGAGAGCCAGGAATTCTGCGGATGGCACCACCATGTACAGGGGCCGTCGACTCACCCTGGAGCAGCTTGGTGGCACACAGGAGTCGGCCGTGGTCACGCTACCACGCCCGCCACAACTACCACCATCAACAAGCCTCCGCATCCGCATCCTCAGCAAGAACGTGGGCGGGCTGTGCACATCGACCCATGACGTCTTCATGAACTGGCTTACGAGCGCTCGCAACCCCTACGACGTCGTCTTCCTCCAGAAGACACACCACGGACTGGGCCACGCTTTCACGGAGTACAAGGTTCCTGGATGGACAGTGATCTCCAGCCCGGGCCCCTCGCACAGATGGGCAGGAGTCGCACTGTACATCTCAGAACGTTTGGCAAGCCACTTGGATGTCAGATTTCAGGAATTGATTCCGGGTCGTTTATTGCATGCTCGTATACCAGTAGGATGTCACAAACAGAATCTACACCTTGATTTGATTAACATTTATCAGTGGGCATGGGACACCGATGCCTCGAAACAACGCTCAGCCAAACGTCAAGAGGTATGGCAGCGCTTAAACAGGCTGCGCACCACCCTTCCTGCTCGCAACGCCAAGTGTGTGGCAGGAGACCTGAACTGCACCCTTAGCACCGATGGGCAACATGTGGGGCCTGGCACATACCGAGGAGCCGCCCGTGCTGCCCAGCCGGGTGTCAATGATGCACAGCAGGCATTGATAGCTGGCCGCATGTGTGCGCTGAATACACGGTCATCCAAACGTAGGTCAGCCACCTATGTAGACCCAGACAAGGCACACTCGAGCCAGATAGACTTTATCATGCTTGACCTAGCACACGTCGACCAACAGGCGCGACGCAGCCAGCTCCTGCCCCACTGCGATTTTTCGCCGTGGCGTGAAGGTGGCAAGCATAAAGCCTTAGTGGCCAGCATCCGCATCCCCGCCTTCTATGCTAAGGTCACCAAGACCCCGCCGACGGGCCTCTGCAGAAGTACGGATCGGGAGGCCCTTCGGCAGGACAGTGCACAGGCGCGTGAGCTGGACCTTCACCTCCAAACGCGTCTTGCGCAGGCCACCGTCAGCACAGCTGCTGAGCTGACGCGGGTAGTCCATGAAAGCTGTCAGAAGGTGTTCCTTAAGCGAGCCCAGACCCCAGCCCCTAGAGCTTGGCAGCACCCTAATGCCCAACTCGAGGTAAGGCAGCTCTGGTCTAGGTATAAGGACTTACGTACCTTTCATCAGTATCATAGAGCCCTTCGACTTAGGAACAGGGACACGGGTCTGATAGCCTATGCCTTTGAGGCTTTCCGCAGGCATGCAGCCTTTCAGCGATGCCAGAAGGCTCTTAGGCAGCGTGGACGTGAGCGGCGCAGGGCTCTTGTCCAGGACATTTTGCAAGAGGCCGAACAGGCTGCTAGCACGGGAGACATGCACGCATTATACCGCCACGTCCGACGTCTTGCGCCTAAGGCCCCAAGGGAACGCATCCAGATCAGGGGACCCGATAATACCATCCTCGACCCTGCCCAAGAATTCCAACAAATCTACGAGTACTTTACACACCTTTACCAACAAGGCCCCGACACTTGCAGTACCACTTATGTCCTTCAACATGACTACAACATCACCGATACAGAGATCCTGACCAGCCTCAAGCAGCAGAGGGCCGGCAAGGCTGTTCCCCAGGGAAAGGTGCCCCCTGATGTCTGGAAGCGCTGCGCGCATCTATTGCTGCCGCACGTCAGTAGGCTGTTCCAACAGCACCTGTCCGCTGGTGCTATTGACCTGCCCACTGACTGGAGAGACGGATGGCTCCACCTCCTCCTCAAGCCTCATAAGCCTACCAAAGCCCCGGCTAATTTGAGGCCAATTGCCCTACAATGCCCCCTTGGCAAATGCCGCCCGTATTATTAAGACCCGAATCCTCAAGCACATCCTCCCCCGCTTGGACCAAGTGCCCCAGTACGCATACCTGCCCGGACGCAGCACCACCAATGCCATCAGCCGAATCGCACGGCATTGCCGGGAAGCTCGCCAGCAGCTTTCCGGCCTCCGTAGGTGCATGATCGCAGGGCGGGCAAGGCCTGCATCCAGGCTAGAGGTGCTGCACTCCTAAGTATCGACATGAGCAAAGCTTTTGACCAGGTCAGTCATTCATACCTAGCTGCAGCCATGCGACACCTTGAGATTGACGAGGATACCATACAACTCACCCTTGCCCTTCACCAGGCATCCTATCACATCACGCACCACCAGCACGAGGGTAGCATAGCTCTACGGAATGGAATTAGGCAAGGGTGTGTTCTGTCACCGCTGCTGTGGGTTTGCGTCACGACGTACATGCTTCATTGCCTCTCCCAGCGCACCAGCCCGGAGTGGGTTCGTGACGAAGTGACGGCTTTTGCAGACGATTTCATCTGCTCCTTCACCCTGCACAAAGTTGAGGACGCTCAACTCATGTCCCAGCGCATCCAGCAGCTCTTCCTTGTACTACGGGAGGCCGGAATGCAGGCGAATGCAGAGAAATCCCATTTTCTTGTCAAAGCCGTCGGTGGCCCGCTGCACAGATGGCTAGCAAAGCGCAGCTTTCGTCAGCGTGGCGCCCTTTTCTATGATATGGGAACACCTTTTGAGCCCCTCAAGCTCGCTTACTCCTCCTCTATTGACTATTTAGGGGTGGTTGTAAGTTACGGTGCCTTTGAGCAACAAAGCATGGACAAGCGGCTGCGTGCGGCACGCGCAAATCAAGCCCTCCTGGCGAAGTTCTTATACGGTAGAAAAGGCCTTACGCAAACCCACAAGCTGAGCATGTACCGCACCTGCATCCGCAGCGCTGCCACATACGGATTGCCAGCAGTCGGAGTGACACCCAAGAGCCTCCGAGCTCTGCACGCCTTTGAGATCAAAACCCTAAGAGCTATTGCCCGATCCCCCCGACACCTTACCCATGAAACCAACAAAGACCTGTACAACCGCCTGGGTATCAGACCTGTGGAGGACGCCCTGCTAGCCCTAATCCAAAACAGGCTGAAAGAGCTGGAGGGCGGGAATCACGTATTTCCTGGAAAGCCGCAAGAGCTAACCTGGCAAACGCAGGTAAGGAGTGATTTCCGAGAAGCCAAAGCTCTCCTTCAGTACACAACCCTGGTGCCGTGCGAGGGCAGTGGCTATCCATGCCCCGAGTGTGGAGTTTATTTCGATGACCAACGCACCATGCGCATACATTGTGCTAAATCGCATAAGCGCAGCTTGGTTCCCACTGCCCTCGACAGGCCTGCCGGTAGGAGACAGGAAGACTTCATGCCGCACAGCAAAAATGGCATGCCCGTATGTAGATACTGTAACCAAGCATTCCGTAAGTGGCGAGGATTTCAGAATCACATACTCAGACAGTGCCCTGCCATGACAGCTGAAGTCTCCGGAACCTCGAACTCGCAGGCGACCCCCTCGGCCAGTGTCCCTGTTCCGCAGTGCGCTGCAGGGGAGGCTACTGCCGAGGCAGCACCAGCACCGCTGCCCCTTTTTGACCAGCCTGACACGAGATCAGCTCTGGAAGCCGACTGGGTCTCTTTTGCCGAAAACCATGGCCAAGAGCTGAGCGAGTACTGTGTTTCCTGCGCGCAATGGTGTAGCAAAGACAAAGGAGGGCTCAAGAATCATATCCGCCGCATGCACCCCAGCCATTGGTCACATCGTGATGCCGTAATCCGTAGGCTCAAGGCCCACTACCGGCTTCGCTACAAAGGCCCGTGCCGCGTTTGCTCCTTTCAGCCAGGGAGCTCAGCGCAACATCAGCCACTCTGCTCAGGGTACTTTCAGGCTTGTCTCATGCACCAAATATGGTTCCCTGAGGCCCCCCTTCAAGATGCCGCTCAGCGCCGAGGAAGAGGTCAACCAGTGCTTCGGACATCCGTGCGATGGCGACCCAGGAGGATGCAACGGCAACGAAGCGCTCGCCCCCCTCGGGAAGAGGGGCAGGCCAGCAAGTGGCACAAGCCGTCCAACAAAGGCTCCAGGGGAAAGGGCCAAAACTGGAGCCAAAGCTGGGGACAGGAGCGATGGCAGCGGGACTGGCAAGGGGAGGAGCAGACCTTAAGCCAGAAGATCAGCGGGGACGAGCTGAGGGAGGTGGTGGGCTTACTGGCGAGGCTAGCCCTCAAGCACGAGGACACGGAGGCGGCCCTACGCTCCGACACTTCTTTCATGCTCTACTTCAACACCCGCGGCATGACGATCACCCGCGCGCTCTACAACATTGCCCAGGAATGGCGCAGACTCAAGGACGAGGGCAAGATCAACCAGTCCCTCCGCGTCACCTTGATCATCGGGATGCTCACGGCAATGAAGGAGAAGATGCAAACAGCCCTCCACGAGGAGGTCAGGCCCTCCTTGGAGAAGCACAGTTGGCTGACCAAGGCCAACCCGCCTGCCTGGGCGTACATGACGTACAACCAGGAAAAGGAGGAGCAGGAGGTGGATGCGATCAAGCCTCCCCTACCACATGCACAAGCAGAGGCCACCATCCAGCGCATCTTCGAACTGATTTCGATGGAAGGCCTCCTGATGAAATTTCATGCGACGCGACCCATGGCTCCCACCTACCGCTCGGAAGTGCTCCCCTTTGTCCTCATGGTGTCAAACCGCGGCGCCCTAGCGGACGAGTTGCACGGCCTGTTCAGTACTCTGTGCAACAACGCCTGCCTTTCCCTCATCGGGGTCAGGATGAGGCCGGATCGCATGAAGCGTCAGCCCCTGGCGGTCAAGCTGGGCCAATGCGCCGAAAGCCTCATGGACGCCACCAATCCGTACCGGGGCCAGCAGCAGCAGGAGGCCTCACAGCCGTCGGAACCAAGCCAGCGGAGGAGAAGGAGAAGGAGCCGGAACTTTAGGTTCACAGGAGGCTGTTGCCTCCCGGGCCCGAGCCTTGCCGAGGCCAGATGCCGTGTACTTGCATAATCCACACAACGTGTGCTATCTCAACTCCTGCGTTACCGCCCTGCTCTGGTTAGGGCAACACACGGGCGACAGTGCGGCCTTCTTTGGGATATTAGGCCCCGCCCCCCGCAGCTGTTGCGCGGGCACGCCGCGGAAGCCTACCTACGTGCCAGGCTTAATGCAATGGATGCCTCACCTTCGTGCATGGCCCAACCTCAGGCAACAACATGATGTAGCTGAGTTTTGGAGCTTTTTAATGTCTATGGCTGAACCCACGGGCATGGCAGGCACTTGGGAGTCCAGAGAGGGATCACGAGGTGCGATCCGCATTCGTGACCATGCCATGCTATGGACCCCTATTCCCATAGACCTTAATGCCCCTACTGCTGACCTACAAGCCCTACTCACAGGATGGGGGAACCAGCATTATCCCCACGCGTTGGTTGCTGAGACACCGTTTTTCATAGTTCAGCTCAAGCGCTATGAGTTTCGAGACGGGCGCGCTCGCAAGCGCAACGATCCCGTCGACCTGAGGCCCCATGCTGTCGTCAAGGTGCCCATCTTTTGCACAGGCGAGAGTGATACTGTTCGAACAGTGAGCTACAGACTGTTGTTTGCGATTGTGCACACCGGAGACACGCCGCATGCAGGTCACTATCAAGCCGCTTTGAGCTGCGGCTCGCGCTTTTACTTAAGTGACGATCGTGTCGCATCGAGGCCCATGAAAGAACATGAACAGCAATGGCTCGCCCAAAACTGTTACCTGCTTGGGCTCTTGCGACACGAATGACGCATAAGTCGCCCAGGTACCCGCAGCGGTTCGCCGCGGGGCACCTGATGCTAATTTTGGATGCATGACGGGATGCCGCGAAGCCTGCAGACGTCCGTCACAAACGTGTTTCTCGTCTGCCGCTGAGTGTACTCCCATGTTAATGTTTTGCAGCTTGCATCGCAACACGACCCACCTCAACCCTAAAACCCTCACTCACCCACTGCCCTAGCCCAGTAGCCCACGCAGCTCAAGTACCTTGGGCTACCGTACCCGCTGCCTTCAGAAATCGGCCGGAGTCTTAACAATGCTGCTGTCAGACAGTCGCCGCACTGCCTGCCAAAGCACATCCGCCCTGGCAGCATCTGGGCCCAGCCTTCTTGTCGCACCATGCCCCAACATGTCCAGTGTAGAGCTGCCTCAGCATATGTATCTGGCGGCCTTGGAGGAATGCCTCCTCCTGACCACACTGCATGGGCTCTTGGATCCTGCTAAGATACGGGACCTCCCACCGGCCCTCACAATGGCCAGCCGGAATGATCTGGTGCGCACTGCCATGCAAGTGCTGCACGGCGACGCCCGAGATCATTTCTCCGGTATGCAGATAGCCTGGCATCGGAGATCCAAGGCAGCATTGATGTGCCCTTCCCACCTATGCCGAAGCAATGCCCAGCGGATCCCAGCATCGCTGAGCGCCGAGCCATGAACTATCTGTCCGAGGGCTCAGGATCCCTGTGGACAGCTGTACGCGAGACAGTGGCCATGATGCAGTTCTCCCCAGACAAGCGCCCCTTTGCTACAGGGCAAACTTGCGTGCTGGGGGCCTACTGTAAGGGTGGAATCATTGGCCTGAGCAAGGCCACCAAAGATCACCAAGCAACATGTACACTTCTTAATGCAGCAGTGCGCATGGTAGCAGAGCGACACCATGGTTACAATTGGACCATGCTTGTGATAAATATTGATAACCATACCTCGCCGCACACTGACCCTAATAACGGTCCGGCACCGAGCCTACTCTTAGGGCTGTCGCATTATGACGGTGGAGAATTATGGCTTGCCGATCGGTGCGGCAGGCACTACCATGAGGTGGATGGAGTCTTTACAGCAGGACGGCTCTACAAAACCAGTGCCTGCGGAGTCTTTTTCAATGGCTGGTGCACACCGCACGCCACCAGTGAATGGACGGCAGGCAATAGAGTGACGCTGATAACGTTCACCGTCCGCCACTCTGACAAGCTCCTTCCTGCAGCCTCTAGCTTTCTTAAGGAGGTAGGTTTTTGCCCCCCTTAGGCCCACCGATCCTGCTGACTGTATACAGCCCCTGCAGCCCGATTTCTCAGTGGCGCTGGAAGCGCGGGGATCAGCTCACCAGCAGCCAGAGCCATGCCAGGCAAAAGAAGTCATCGCCTTGCGTGCCCTGCCTAGGCTATGCATGTCGTGCACGCCAGCCTTTGTTACGTGCGAGCCTAAGGTCAGCTAGCGCCCATGGCCCACGCAACGCAGCAGCCGGCGAATGTTTGGGGTGATGCAGCTCCACCTCCGCCTTTGGCGGTCGCGCAGCGTCTGAGACAATGCCGTACACCCTCCTGCCCGCTAAGGTTTCCAGATAATGGACATAAACACTGCTGTCGTCGCTGCCGCCTTACAGGGGATGGACATTCTAACAGGTGTCAACGTGCTCAACAGGGACTGCAGCCTGCGCCTCCAGTTGGGGCCACCAGATCGCTCTGCGGCATCCACAACTGCCGACGCAGGGCCAACCCTGGCTACTACCACTGCTGCTCCAGGTGTGCGGGCTCGGGCGGAGGCCTGCACACACGCCGATGCCAACGGCTGCATGCAGCTCGCCATGGGCAGACATCGATTACGCCTTCGGCTCCTTTGATGCAGTCTCAGACTCGGCCTACTACGACGGCCCCTATGCAGGTCGGCCTGGACACAGGTGCTACATCCGCAGCTTCCTCGGCAACCTTGGGCTTGACTGGCTACGGAACCGGCCAACAGGGAGGCAACCCCAACATCATCATCGACCTCAGGGAAGATGACGACCACCCGCACCCTCTCAACTCCCTCGACGACACAGTCACAGCTCACAGCAGCGACACTGCCATGACCGGAGACACTGCCAACGACAACAACACTGCCCAGCCTTTCAGTCTGCCGGATTTCTTGCAGCTCATGGACTGAGACAATTTCGCATGTCGTGACCGAGAGTGTACAGTACCTGCAGCTGCTTATCTACATATTTCAGTACGAGTTTTCTAGCCTGGGCTTTCGAGCCGATGATGAGGCAGCTCTGCGGAGCGCTCATCCCACTTTTAGCTTCCGGATGTGCAATTGCACAGCGCGCATAGCGCCGGGCATCAAGGATTGCCTGTCCTGATCAGCCTCGCAAGGCGTTACTGAGACGCTGCGATCCGAGAGAGAGAGAGATGATGATGATGACGATGATGGTGATGATGATGGTGATGATGGTGATGATGAGGAGGAGGAGGAGGCGGAGGCGGAGGAGGAGGAGGAGGATGAGGATGAGGAGGAGGATGCGGAGGAGGATGGTGGTGGTGGTGCTGGTGATGGCGATCATGAGGGTGAGGATGATGATGACGATCACGATGGCGGTGGCGATAGCGACGGCGATGGCGATGGAGAGGGGGGAATAGCGCTGGTGACGGTACTGTGCGCGGACCGCACATTTGGTATGGTTGGTGATTGCATCTGTACCCCTGCTTCGTGCCTCTGGCTGTGCAAACGATGATTATGGCTTCCTGGAACGAAACCCTTCGCGGCAGGTGGCGAGCAACTGCATGCATTCAAGCAACCACCACGCACGAGGTGACATTGAGACCAAGCCAGAACAGCCTGAAGTCGCAATGCTCACGTTGCCCCGATGGACAAGCCAGACAAGAAGCTCCAAGCCCCGAAACCTTCAACCGTGGTTCTGCAGCTAGTCCATTACTTATATACTCAATGGCAAAGAGGTGCAAGGGACTGCTTGGTGAAAGTCGCACAGGACTTGCTTCTCCCTTCCTGTGCTAGACATGAGCACACCGTGTACATGCACATGCACATGTCGAACACAAAAACATGTTTGTGTAAAGGTCTACGGAAATTACTGCACTGACTCGAAACTTAGTTCCGCAAATATCCTTGGCTACACATGTGCAGTATAAATGGACACCTTCATATTATACATATATATGTGTGTGTGGTATATATATATATACATATTTGTGTGTGTGTGTGCGTGGGTGTGGGTGTACATATAATTGTATATACACGCAGACATAGATGTGGCGACATGGGATCTGTGACGAGAGTCTCCATAGGTGCATGAGGTAGCCATATGTATGTAAGTATGTATATTCTTTAGTTATATATCCATATACATATATATATATATGTACATATTTCTGTATATGTACATGTCTATGTCACATACATCCATATATCCCAAACCTTTTCGAGAGTGAGGGCAGCTGGGGCGGGAAACCATATCTGGTGTTGGGTTGTATCTGGAGGGATCCCAAATGTATGTGCCTATGCTTGTGCATATATAAGCACATGCGTGGTGTATATGCGTCTGTACCATCTATGTTTACAGACATGTATGTATATATGTATGTGCACATTGGTATACGTGTGTATATATGAGTGTCATACATACATGTATACACAGATACATATGCTGCATATGTTTATACATACACACAAACATGCGCGTGTGTGCGCATACACACACATACACTTACAGTTAATCAATTTCTGTATGTATATATATATATAGGTATGTATACACACACACATGTATGTGTGTATATATATATATTAGCCGAGAGGACATGAGGCTCATGAGCATTTGCATCCACTCATGTCCTAGCACAAATCCCGAAGACCGCCGACACTCGGTTGCGGCCGGTACAATACAAGAGAGGATAGACCAAGCAGGTGTAGGTGTGGGACTTTGGGTTTTGGGCTTAGGGTTATAGTTGCGGGGTTCAGCTGCTTAAGGCTTGGTTCATGGATGGGATTCTTGGAGCTGTTCCCGTCCTGATGAAGGCATGATCGTCAAGGACCAGATATCAATGTGAGCTGTAACCATTCAAGGGCCCAATACTGGAATAAGCTGTACCGCTTCAACTCAACTGCATGGAAGCTTAGCCAGGAAGTGGTCGCCCAACAGAAATCGCATCCATTGAAAAAACAAACAGCCTACAGCCTGCACGTCTTAATAGGCGTTGAGAGGCTCATCAAGAATGCTCCTTCTAGAATAAAGCCCTATAAAACCTACAAGCTGCTTTAAAGCCTATTTTAAAACAAAAAAAACTTGCAAAAACCCTGCACAAAATCCCGGAAACCCGTTTAAACAGCGAAGTAGACTTAACAAAATTAGTAATGATAATACTAAGAATAATGAGCACCAACAGAACCCGAGAATGGGCGCCTGCAGTCAGCCTTGGATGTCGAGGACCTGGAGCTCTCGCTCGAATCCTGGGCTCATGCGAAGGATCGGCTGCGGGCCCTGATTAGGAAGTGGGATTGAGGGTTTAGGGTTTGGGGTTCAGGGTTGAGGGTTTAGGGTTTAGGGTTTAGGGTTTAAGGTTTAGGGTTTTGGGTTTAGAGTTTGGGGTTTCGGGTATCTTAAAACTCCTTTGGGACCCACCGTCAGAGGTTTCAACCCTAGAGCCCTAGCCATTTGGATTCATGCTACAATAAGGGTTTAGGGTTTAGGGTTAAGAATCGAGAACGCGTTCTACGGACAAAACCCGAAACCCTAAATCCTAACCCTAACCCCGAAACCCTAAACCCGGTTTGGGGCATTCCGACTTTCGGGTGCAGGATTGGTCTGGGGGCTCTTCGCTACACACAAACCCTCAAAAACCCGGCCACACCGCCCCCAGAAACCCCATAAGACTCCTACCCTTGTCCTCAAGTCCCAAACCCTAAACTTGGCCCTAAACACCCTATAGGCCTCACAACCCTAGAACCCTAGAACAACAACCACAAGAACAAACAACACAACAAAACGAACAAGAACAAAATACCGAAGAGGAACACGAAACTAAAAGAATAAACAACACACCAAAGAAAAACATCAACACAGAAGAATAGCCAGAAACTAAAAGATAAAAACAGAAGAATGAGAACAACAACACTCAACCAAAAGATAAACACCGCGAGCTCCATGTGACGCGAAGAGTCGGAACTCGCATCGCTCGGGGAGTCGCTCATGGAGGGCACGGAGAGTCGTCCGAAACCACCGGCAAACAGCAAAGCAAAAGCGGGGGTTTAGGGTTTACGGTTGAGGG
>CAJNJA010014525.1:0-11658 GCA_905231915.1 Symbiodinium necroappetens | reverse complement strand
GTTTAGGGTTTGGGTTTAGAGTTTCGGGTTTAGGGTTCAGGGCTTGACGGGCTTAGGGCTTTAAGGTCTAGGTTTCACGGCTTAGGTTTTCCAGGCTTTAAAGGCTTTGGGTTTGAAGTTTTGGGCGCTCGCGGCCTTCAGGGCTTTTCTCTACACAATGTCACGCGACTTCAACCCCAAAACCCTCAAACCCCAAAGCCAAAAGCCCTGAACCCTACACCCTAAACCATAAACCCTAAACCCCTAAACCCTAGACCCCTCAACCACTAAACCCAAGACCCTAAGCCAGAACCCAAAGACCCAAAAACACCCGAACCCAAGAGCCGCCACCCAAAAGAACACCCGAACGCCCCCAAGCCCTAGAGCCGAAACCCTACAACACTAACCAACAAAACCCAAAAGAAGGAGTCCCTAATGGGAATGTATCTTGGGTTTAGGGTTTAGGGTTGAGGGTTTAGGGTTCAGGATTTAGAGTTTAGGGTTCAGGGTTTAGGGTTGAGGGTGTAGTCCAAAGCCCAAAACCCGAAGCCCAACCCCCCTAAACAGCAGGTTCCATGAACGTTGAAAATCGAAGCCAAGGCCCTAAAACCAAGCTTTCCATCCTCCAAGGAATGGGGTTTCACAATGTCCTACAAAGGTGTTACCGGGGTTTAGACATTTGGCTTTCGGCTCACCAGTCCCGGTGGCTATAGAAGCCTTGTACTTCGAATGGAGAGTTTGGTATAGCTTCACCTGTGTACATACACAAGGAGGGCGGGGGAGGGAGAGAGAGAGAGGGAGGGAGCTAAATCTAAACGCCTTAAACCCTACACTCGAACTCTCTGACGCGCTACGCCAGGCTGACCCTAAACCTGCAGTTACGGCTGATGCACAAAATCTTGCCTTACCAGCTGAATGATGTGAATCTTTTGAACCTTTAGATAAATCCCGTCGCGCAAGGGCGTTGCCAGAATCGCGGCGTGCGCATTCGCACGTCGAAATGGTCTGCTTCTCGCACGGCTTTGCAAGCTCATGTACTAAGCTCAAGGTTCAGGTACTCCATTGTGACAAAGCTGACATAGGTATCCACAACCCTGACGCCCGGAACTTCATCACCCTGAGTCATCCAAGCCAGTCCTCAACCAGAGTTGCGCTAATCGCTAAATATCGGCCCCATACCCTTACCCGACCTAGCCATTCGCGACTTCCCACAGCACATTCTCAATCTCTCATGCCATCTTCGCCGACCTAGAGACGAGTGAACCCCACCCAAACCCGGTTGCTGAGTTCCTCCGCCCTAGGGATCCTTCCAGCTATGGCAGGATGAACTGTGATTTTGTAGACTCCTTGTAGACACAGATCCTCGAAACTCATAGGTTAGCAAACATCAGCTACTGACCCTAAACTAAACCCCAAATACACCCTCAACCCTCAACCTAATGCTCTGCATCGTCTGCTGTTCTCTCCCTCGCTTCTCAACGCTAATCTCCCAGACCCCAGAACCCCAAGCCTCAATGCACCTGAGAGCCCTCTTAGGGTGCTTCAAGCTTTAGGGTTTAGCTGTTTAGGGGCTTAGGAGGCTTAAGGTTTAGGGTTTAGGGCTTAAGGGCTCAGGGTTAAGATTTCGTGGTTTCGGCCTTGGCCCTGTAAGGCACTCACCCAAGACCCGAAGCTGGAAATCTGAGACCTCTGGCCTCAAAACGTAAAGTCCACAATACCCGGAACCCTAAACCCCTAAACCATAAACCCCAAAGCCCCTAAACCCCAAAGCCCCTAAACCCCAAAGCCCCTAAACCCTACGCCCTAAGAAGAACTCAGGGCATGGGTTGCTTTATGCCGTGAAATCTAGGCCCCAACCAAGTTGGACCTATACAGGGGGACCTTGATTCTTCGAACAGGGGGTCTTAGGATTTAGGGTCAAAATGCTTAATTCGTTAACTAGGATTTAGGGTCAAAATGCTTAATTCTTTAACTAGGATTTAGGGTCAACATGCTTAATTCTTTAAGTAGAGTAACTAGAATAAAGTACCCTGCGGAACGGAGTTAGGAATCATCCAGGCCTCTCTCTTAGAGCAAAGCGCAGTGCCAGCTTGACCCGCCGGCTGCATCCTCTTGCCGAATCCCAGATCTTCCGATCTACCCAAGCTTGGAGAACCGGAAGTATTCCTCGAACCCACAAGACATAGTGATAAAGCAAATCTATATATGGAGGGCCTCTTTGAAGAATACTAGTCATCATCGTCGCCCTCCTCATCGTCATCTTCATTTTTCAATAACATCCAGATGACGTAAGCTAGCACACAACGGCATATAATATAGAAGGGCATATAACATCAACAATATCAGCAACAGCAGCAGCAACAATGCCGATTATGATAAGGACAACAAGAATACTCACAACGACAAAAACAGGCACACTCGCAATAAGAAGTTCAAAACGACACAACATTAAAACAAATAATATGACAACCCACAGACCCACAGAATAAGATCTCCCTGCATGGAGGCATGTTGGAAGATCTGGAAACCTAACCTGCGGTGCATCGCAAGGTGGGGGTTCGAGCGTAACAAGACCTACCCTGAACCCCTAAACCATAAACCCTAAACCCTGAACCCCTCAACCCTAAGCCCTAAACCCTACACCCTGAACCCCTAAACCCTAGACGTTTAGTATTTATCTTCTAGGGCTTTCGGGGTTCAAGCTTGTAAGGTTTAGGTTTCGGGTGGGACCTGCTCAAGAGTCAGATCTCAGGGGGCTTCAGGGGGCTACCGTTCAGGGTTTCGGGGTTTAGGGGTTTCGGGTCTAGGGTCAGGGTTTAGGGTTTAGGGTCTGGGGGTTTAGGGGTTTAGCAACTCTAGGCTCCAAGCTCGAAAGTCGCTAGACCTCCAGATCCCTAAAAGAAGAAAAACCTTCTGGCCAACGCAGGATGGACCTTCTCCGTTTCACCCTGAAGAGCTGAACCTAAACACTAGGCACTGAACCCTCGACCCCAAAACCTAAACCGTAAACCCTAAACCCTAAATCCTAGACCCTAAACCCTAAACCCTACACCCCAAAAATCCTGGAGGCCGGCGAACCCCCACATCGAGAAATGGTTGCATTAGGCCACTGAGCCGACGAAGCTCAGCGTGAAACGTGGACAGCCGCCTAAATCTTCAGCTTCGTAGCTCAATCATTACCTATACTTTTTTTTGTTTTTTGGGTGGGGGGGGGGGTCCTTATTCTCACTATAGTAAATTCTACTCTAGGAGTTCATTATTCTAAGTATAGTATAATATACTCCAAAGGGCTTAGGGCCTAGGGGCTAGAAGGGTCTAGAGCTTCGGTGTTCGAGCTGAGGGCTTGTAGAGTTTAGTGCTGAAGGTTTAGGATGCTTCTGAGGGCTGAGGGCTTGTAGGGCTTAGGGCTGAAGCTCCAGGATGGTGTAGGGTTTAGGGCTTAGGGTTTAGGGCTGAGGGCTTCGGAAACGCTAAACCCGATCTTAGGGCTGCAACAATGATTTAATGCTCCAGATTTGCTTAGCCGGTCCCTGAGTTCAAAGCCCTTTCAAAACCCTTAACCACTTCGGGCTTGCTGTGGGCCCTGACAGATAGATGACAATAAGGCTTTGAAGTGCATGATACACTTTCTATATATATATGTGTGTGTGTGTGTGTGTTGGTAGAGATATAGATATACATACAGATATAGATATAAGTATAAGTATAGATATAAGTACAGATATAGATATAGATACGGATGTAGAAATTACATATGGGTATGGATATAAATATACATATGGATACGGATAGAGATCTAGATATGGAGCTGGATCTACATCTGGACATATATATATATATAGACATAGGGATAACTGTAACTATACCTATAGCTATGGCTAGATATAGATATAGATGTGAATGAAGGAACTCATAAAGATGTACATATAGATATGGATACAGATATAGATATAATATTTATACAGATACATTTGTAGATATAGGTATAGATATGGACACAGGTATAGATACAGATACAGATGCAGATATCCTGCATCTTATGCTTATATCTGCATCTTATGCTTATCTATATATATATATATACACACATGTGTACATGGTACACCCCCCTATTGACCAACTCCTGCTATGTTATGGCGGAGGAGGGGGGGCGAGGAAACAATTTGTCGACAATACCATCGAAATCAGTATCGCCATAGTTGGAAAGAACATAAGTATCACAAAACCAATGCCGCAGAAAACACAGCACACACAATGCAAAACAGCCAAACAAAAACAAGGTATGAGAGGCTATGGTCCAGGACATAGGCCTAATAGTTTTTGTTGTTTTTGATGGTTTTGTTTTTTGGCTTTTTAAAGTATAGGTTCTTTGGCTTTTTAAAGTATAGGTTCTGATTGTTTCTATTGATTGAATACCATGCATTAGGTATAACCACCTCGTGCACTTGCATAATGGTATTGTCCGATATTTCAAAAGTGCCCTGCACCTCTATTTTAAAATCAGAAGATGATCTGCTATCAGAGACTGTGTGTTTGGAATTGACATAAACTTTTTTAGTTGAAGGTCGGAAACTCAATACTCTAAACCGATAAAACTAGTTATATGATTTATTAATATAATGACGAAATTTCTGTTTCAATTCGACAACATGCCAAAAGCAAACAGAAGAATATCCAACACCCAAGGTATTAAAATGGCCTAGGATCGTCAGAATAAGGTGTATATCGGAGAAATAAGATGTATAAAGGTGGAACAACTAGCATGACCAACTGGCTGGAATTCTGACTAAATTGCCTTTTGGAGTTTTGGGTGGCGTCCGTGATATGGAAAGATATATTAGAGGCAGAGCGGATTTTAAGGAGAACCCACAAAAAGAAGCATTGGTGGGTCATAGCCAAGCAGGAGTAGTAGCACTACAGTTAGGAAACGATTTTCCTGAAAGAAACCTACGAACAAGAACCTACATCAGTCCTTCATTTTCACTGGGTTTTGAACAACCGTCTGAACAACGGAGATGTAGTGTCGGCATTGGACGGCTCAGCAAGAAAATAAAATACTGGTACATTAAAACGCAATAAAAAATCACGGCGTATAGCCATTAGACAATATAGATGAAAGTATTCGAGAAAGGGCTGTATTTTAATCTCGGCAATTATAATATGATCTTCAATAAACCTAAACATATAAACGAAACACATAGAAGCCTACGATTCAAAAGTAAACTAAACAACAATAAACAACTGAATAGTTCTGCTTATAAGAGTATTTGGAATATTATAGAAGAGGGAGACGGCGAACTTCGGCCCTCACGGCAAAGCCGAAACAATACAGCATCGCAACCCCAGTTAGAGAAACAGCATAAGGATCATTTTAAAAGTCGAAAAAGATAGAATAATAATAACCCTAAGTAAACAAAATAATGGATCTGGCTTTGGCTGAAAAAAATAACAATAAGATCAACTCTTTGCAGTTTGGACTTCCAGAATCGGCGGCTTACGTACATGATCGCAAACAACTGGCCAGACAATTTCACTTCCCCTGTGTTTCTGGAAATATCTTCAGTGGCAGTAATGGAAATACATATTTATAACTTATAACCACAGGTGAAGATAATAAATATATGTATTTGTCTAGTGTTTGTTTGTTCTTTGATGTTATTAACACATCCACTACTGCAGGTCAGTATTTACACCCTGTAGGTGAGAGTCATGCTTTCTTCACTAGATACAGATGCAATGCGGCAGGACAACAACCAAATGACATTGACAACTACAACCAAGTATGTGAAGAAATAATATAATTCAAAAGCGAGGTGAGAAACTTAGATGACATTCAAGAAGGTTGTCCAACACGATATGACGGTAGAATAAATAGACTGTCCGCTTACACGGTTGAAGGACAAGATGCTGTAGCTACGGTAGGGGAAAACGAAAGAGGTATTGTGTTACCAAAATTAACCAGAGCAAAGACAACTGGAATTGAACAGGGCGAGTTCGTAAGAATGGGTTATAAGCCCTGTTGTGGTTTTGTCCTGTCAGGGTATTATCCGCCAATGCGGTATTGTCCTCTTGATTTTTTTGAAATTGTGTCAGATGCAGGTGAGCCATTTATAAGACCAGCATCACCGGCAGGAGCAGACCAAGCCGCAGACGATGACAACACACTACATTTTACCAAACGAAAAACCACCACACAGTGTGGTCACTACAGAACTGCATACTGAGATGTGATTTAAAACGCTACCGACAATAATATGAAAACCTGTTGTACAGGCCAATGCGAAGGTAGTGCGCCATGCCGGCTTCTCTCCAGGAGACTGTACTGCGCAGACTTGATGTGCGAGAGAACAAGCGCAAACAAGAAGAAGCCAGGGTTGGTGAATATGGGGCTAGCATATAAAAATAAATATATATATATATGTATACATATGTTTATACACGCATGTGTCTAGAAATATATATATATATATATCATGCATATTTATATAACACGGAACAATCCAGAATAGTCTTACAAACTATTCAGGCCCTGCACTAGAGGTTTCTCTGTCCTGTTAGCAGGTAGGTGTCACTTTACTTTGCAAGCAGGATCACCCGAACTCGGGTAATTACTTATGGCTTCAAACCCTCCTTCAAGCCGACCTAAATCACCCGACCCTCTGATGAGCATTCTTGGAATTGCTGGCCGCTCTCCACATAATGTAAGCAGCATGGTGCACGATTGCCATTCCGGCTACCGCATGCTCGAATTCGGCCATGCGACCGGTAAGCTCTTTACAGCCTAGGGTTCCGGGGCGCCATGGCGTCTGCCAAAGGTTTGATGGAGGATTTTGGCTGTTAATTCCAATCTCCGGGGTCACCCAAAATATGTTTTCTTGAGATTCGGAGATTCGTGCCCGGAATCGATAATATTGCTGTGTTGGTCGACGCATTCTGCGAAGTGCGCCCTCTTGATGTCCTGCTTAAACTGCAAAGCTCTGAAAGCCGCGATCCAAATCCTCAGGCCTTTTTTGCCTTGCGCTGAGATGCCTTCCAGAATCTCTGATGCCTTACATTGAAGGAAACTACAGGTGGGGAGTTTAGGGTGTATAGGGCTTCTATAAGGCTTCTGTTGAAAATGTCCTAGATTACAACCCCAACACATGTTCCAACACTCCCTTTGCGCAAACCCTTCTATTCCCAGAAAGGAGACATATTCGCATTATTCAAGCCCCTGTACTAAACTAGTGAAACCCCAAACCCCAAACCCAAAACCCCAAACCCTAAACCCGACGGTACCCTAGCAACTATGGCGCCCTTTAAAGAACCGGGTCGGAGCCGTCACTTCGAGGGTGCAAAGCCGAGCTAAAGCTTTGAGCTCAGCACGCCGCACCCTTCGGCAAGCTCTTAGGGAGCTTCGCAGACAAGGGATTGCCATGTTTTTGTTTAAGTGCGACGGACAATGCGCCCTGCCATGTTTAGGGTTGAGTGTGTAGGGTCAAGGGTTTAAGGTTGGGGTTTACAAATGTTTACTTGACATGGGGGGGGGCCTTAATAGTTAGAAGAGGTTACACTAGAAGTATAGTAGGGGCTACAGAACTATTCCGACCCCTATACTAGCCCGAAAGCCAAAAAAAAACATCCTAGACCAGAAGCATTCTAGTCGGGATCCGAACCACTCCGCCTTTTACCCTAAACCCTAAACCCTAAACCTTAAACCGTAAACCCTAAACCTTAAACCCTAAACCCTAAACCCTTAACCTTAAGCCCTAAACCCTTTAAGCTTACCTCAAGAAATCCTGAATGTCGGGCTCCAGGCTCCTTTGCTCGGGAAACTCCCGCAGGGCTTTGCCACTTCTAGCAGGTTTCGCTGTGGGCGACCGGTGCGAAAACTGATCGCTTTTGGACTTGTAGGGCTTATTCTTAGAACCTGGAGTCTGCTTTAAACCCTGGACCCTAGACTTTGGAGTCGACTCTAAATCCGAAACCTGCTGGCCTTCAGATTTCCGAGGAGCTGAGGGCTCAGGGGCTGAGAGCTTCGCGGCCTCTTACGGAACGCATCTTGCGAAGAGATCAGGTCTGGGTGCACGTTGCCTGGCAAGAGCACAGACACAAGCAGCCGCATGATATGAAACAGGATACCGGGCTCACGACGAATTTATGGGGCGTCATGCCTAGAAAAACTGCATGCAGGTGCAATCCATGATTGCGATGACTCTAGAAGGACTTTGAAGGCACCGAGGCACCGAAATACCGACCACTGAGGCCGTCAGGCTTCGTTGAAATGGCAAGAGGCCTGAAACCACCCGACACTTTCAGAATCCAAAACCCTCTAAAACCCCCCAAAAATCCGAAAGCCCCCCCGTCCGGACCCCAAAACCCAACCCCTGCACCGCGCCTGGCTCATTTCCGTCATGCCTCGTTTGACCTCAGCAGGTACAGCACGTCTGCAAATCCCTCGTCTTCTTTTTAGGGTTGCTGAGGCTGGGAAGACGACAGAAAGATGATTTCCCTGCCAACCCTCAAAGGACTCATAGTTTTAAGGCTTTTGGGCGCAAAGACCCTATTATATAAGGCTATTGGGCTATTTTGATGCTGAGGGTGAAGGGGTTTAGGAATTATAGGGCTAGAAGGCTGAGGACTTCTAGGGTTTAAGCATTCAGGATTCAGGAAATCCGGTTTTGAGCGTCGGGCATACATGATGTAGCGAGAATGGATCTAGGAGTTTGGGAGTAGGGCTTCCGAAAGGGGTTGAGCCAAAAACACCGAGGCCCGATACCGCAGAACACCGCAAGAGAGCAGGGTTTGCCCTTGTTGCAGACCGATAAGCAGGAACTCCTCCAAAATCCATATAGGGTTTAGGGTTTAGGGTTTAGGGTTTAGGCTTCCGAGGTTCGGGTTTGGAGAAGGTGCCTACATGCCGAGGTGATACAGGGCGTTTCATACCAGGATTTTCCTGAAAAAGCCAACAATCTACACCCGCCTCTATTCCCAGGACCCCTGTACAAAACTCACCAAAACCCTACTAGAAGTCCTACTTCCCTTGCCCAGCGTTCTAAGTCGCAGGCATCAGCCCGTTCATGATGGCATCAAGCATGCTCACCTCTCGGCTGGCTTTGTAGGCGCTGATGAGCCACATACCCAAAGAACCCAAAAATACCCCTTAATTAAGGAATATGCGTCAAGTTATAGGGGCCTTAATATTGTGATTTAAGGTATATTCCTTGACTAAGGGCATTGGGTTCTCTGGGAAATTAGGATTTAGGGTTTAGGGCCTTGGCTTAAGGGGTCATTCGAAGGGCCTAGGCCTGCGTAGGTCGCCCTTAGAGCCCTGAACCCTAATCTCCAAAAGGATAACCCGGAACCCTAAACACCCCTACAAACAGGACCCCGAAAAAACCCTAAAACTCGTAGACTCGGGTAACTTTGCATCGGCTTCTGGCTGCCGGCTGCTTCATTGAGGGGGGTTTCGAGCTTGTATGATCCACAACCCCTAAACTTCTAAACCCCTAAACCCCTAAACCCCAAAACCCGAAAGTCAGAGCTCTAGGGCCGACAGAGCTTTAGGGCCGACGCCTGAGGATGTTGGGCTTCGGGCTTAGGGTTGAGGATTTGGGATCTTGCGCTTGGGGTTAGGATTTGGGGTTCGGGGTTTGGAGTCTTGAGCTTCTAGACTCCGGGCATAGGGTTTAGGCTTTGGGGCTGTTGCTTTAGGTTGTAGGGCTTAGGGTTTATAAGGTTGAGGATCTAGGAGTCACAACGTCCTTGCTAAGCTGGGTGCCCCTAGGGTTTAGGGTTTAAGGTTTAGGGACCACTAGGGACAAACCTTTGGTTTTGCCGGTTCAGGAATCAAACATTTCGGATGTAGGATCTACACGGAGGGTATCCCTAAACCCTAAACCCTACAGCGTGGGTGGGGTGTAGTTCGCTAGAGCCAGAGACTCTCGGACCTTGACTTTCAGTAGATCAGGGTCTTGGAGATGTGCTATAGTATACCTATAGTCTCCAGTGTAGTACCTTTTTTGGCTACCCAAAAGAAAGGAGCTACAATGGAGACTACAGGTGTTATATAGCATACTTGTGAGAAGGGACCCCAAGGAATAATTCCGCAAGTAATCATTCACGCCTCTAGAATAGTGACGTTCCTCGAAAAGGGATCCTTCTTTCGATATTGAACTCTTTAGACAGATCACCGCCAACCCAGACGATGGAGATGATGGACCCTTCGAAGACCTTGGTTTAGGGTTGAAAGGGTTTAGGGTTTAGAGTTTGGGGTTTAGGGTTTAGGGTTTAGGGTTTAAGTTAAGGCTCAGGATTTATCAGCTAAGCGTATTGGTGTCTCCGCGATTCCACTCCCACGCAGAGGCTCCGGCAGTGCGCTCCTCTGCCGTCTTCTGCCGTGCCTGCTGGGGTTTATAGGACCCCAGGTTGAGCATGGTTGCGGTTTAGGGTTTAGGGTTTAGGGCTTAGAGTTTAGGGTTTAAGGTGTCGGGTTTAGGGTTTAAGGTTTCGGGCTTCGGGTTTAGGGTTAAGGGTTTAGGGGGCCTTAGCTGACTTTGGGTGGGTTGGCACCTCGCATAGACAAGATGTAGGCTTTAGATGACATTGGCTCCATATTCCTGCGATTAGAACAAGAGAGTCGGGTCACTGTGAAAATCACTCCTAAAACCCTGAACTCCCTAAACCCTAAGCCCTAATTCCCTCTTTGGTTATAAGGTGAGAAGGACATTGGGTTCAGTGCAAGCCTCCCACGAAAATCTTGGGAATATCTTCGGAATGTACCAATTAAGGCCGTAATGAAGCCCTTTTCATTTTCCCGTGATGGAGCCGATACGGACCTTGAGACTTTCTTTGGCTGAATACCCTAAACCCCAAACCCTGAACCCTGAATAGCAGACTTGCCCTGAATCTCCGAACTTGCTCCCAAAGCCCCAAACCCTAAACTCAAACTCCGCGCCCTCGGGTTTCGGTGTCTTGCGCTTTGCATTTCGCAGGCGACTTCCAGAAACCTTGCTTGGGGAATGCTCCTGGAGCTTAGGGTTTGGTATTTCCGGTCCAGGGCCGAGGCTGTTGGGGTCCATACTGTGGGAGTTAGGGGGCCGCATGGTAGCGCAGGACTGGCACCTCTTGTCTCATTCTATACCCTGCACCCTTCTTCCTGAACGCCCTAAGCCCAAAATCGTTCGAACTCCTCTTCTAAAGCCCTGGCTTCGGGTACCGTAGGGGCCTACAAGGGATGGCAGGGGCCCAGGCGCCCTAATAGTTCGAATACAAAGCTAAAGGGTCTAGGCTGTAGGGTTTAGTTTAGGGTTCTATTGCGGTTCAAAGGCGGCTGTAGGGTTTAGTTTAGGGTTCTATTACGGTTCTATACGTGAGTGGGGGTTTCAACATTTTATCATCACTCTGAACTGCTAAAGCTCTCACATTCGACCACCGGCGGCAAGCCTCGGAGGAGGTCACTCGTGCCTGGTTGCGGGGTCTTGCAATATTTGCTGGGCTTAGGTCTCAGAATGTGTGGTTTGGGGGGTGCTTTGGGAAAAATAGTACCCCGCAGCCGTTGACCCTAAACCCATAACCCTGAACCCTAAACCCTAAACCCTAAACTCAAACCCTAAAATCTGAAGCTCCGAAGCCTCGAAGCCTCGGTAGTCGCAGGTTCCGGTGGCATCGTTACAGAGAAGATCATCGTGGTGGAAGCCG
>CAJNJA010014524.1:0-12162 GCA_905231915.1 Symbiodinium necroappetens | reverse complement strand
GGAAGGAAGGAAGGAAGGGAGGGAGGAAGGGAGGAAGGAAGGAAGAAAGGAAGGAAGGAAGGGAAGAAGGACGACCATCGCCACTTTGCCCAAGAGGCCCCACTGCCTTCCGTGCCTCTTCGGATCCCGACCGAGGCCCTTCTTCGGAAGGTGGCCCTCCAGTAGGGGAAAGGAGCGTACTTCTTGCCGGTGGAACTCCCAGTGATATTCGTGAACTACCCGGAGGACTTCGATGGCGAGCTCTAACAACCCCACGAAGAAGAGAAGAGCAAGAAGAAAAAAAAGGACAAGAAGGACAAGTAGCTGGACGACACCAACACCAAGGCAGGGGACACCAGTGGCCAAAATCCAGCCGAAGAAGAAATGGACTGGGGGGAAGGCAGTGAGAGCGATGCTGGGACATACCACAAGCCAGCTGAAGAGATGACAGCAACGCCGATGACGACCAGGGAGAGCCACAACCAAGATACCCCCAAGTGGGGGCAACCACTGGCTGTGGGGGAGATGGGGCGACCTCCGGACAGAGCAAGCTCCAGCTCCGGGGGAACCCAGAGAACGTTCACACCCAGTCGCAGCCCAGGCAGAAGGGGAGCCTACAACCTGGACTCCGACGGCGAGCAGACCAACAAGTCCAAGCGCACATGCGGGCTAGCAGAGTGAACCGTGAAGGAGCAGCATGAAGTGAGAGACGCGTGGAAAAGTTTTGGGGGGAGAGTTTGCAAGATGTTTGTGTATTCGGCTTGCCGCTTGATCATTCGGGGGCCGCCTCGCGGGGCAACTCCTTTCGATCCTTCTCGGGCAAACTCACTCAACTAAGCCCAAACTGGCCTGCAATCCTAGTTTCTTGTCAACACACCGTCTTGAGGCAGCTGTTGATACATGAATTCGGGGGACTTTAATTCAACATTCAATCCGTCCTTGACAAACAACGGGGTGACGATGCAAGCTTTTCTTTCTATCCCCTACAAACCCGCAGTGAACAGGGGGACGCTTGGTTTTGCTAGTGCGTTGGGCGGAGCCTTACACCTGTGTGCTGTGGTTTTTATTCGTGTTGTTGCGTCCCCTGCCTGACAGCGGTATTTCAGCGGAGAAGGCCCAAGCCCAGCAGCAGCCCACCAATCGACACCCAAATGGAAGTCCAAAAAAGGGGGGAACCACGTTCCAGTACAGTGGAGCCCGTCGGGAAAAATTTCCAGGGGGAAACCAAGTTAGACTCCCAAAAACCGCGGGTGCGCGCTCGCGCGAGGGGTGTCGGGACTGGACGCTTCCCGGCCTCGGCTGTGTGGTAGAAAGAGAGAGAGACAGACGGTCCACAGCCCTGACGAAAGAAAGACTGACAGATTGTTTGTGGCAGAAGACGGAGGAGGGAATTATCACCAAACTGCCGGGTAGAGCCTCCTTCTCTTCACGTTTTGAACCGTAAGAAGAAGAGAGGCTAGAAGCGGCTAGAAGAGGAAAAAAGCTAAAGCGTAGACATGGCAAGGTAACGCCTAAACCAATCCGTGAAGCTTGCCTCTATGTCAAGTTCATGGAGCCGGCAGTCCGTCCGTGAGCTGAACACTTGCCAACTGCTAGGAACCAGGTCGACCTCCAGCACAGGTCACAGGTGTTTTGCTTTAGATATCGTCGAAGAGTCGTCGAGGACTGCAGGGTAAACGGAGAACTTGGGTAGTTGGCGCCATGGGCAATGCGTCATCCCAACCTTTGGTGAAGACGGCGCCGGCCTTCTGCTTGACTCTCGTAATGGGAGTCGCGACTGCCTGGCAGTTCTTTCTCTGTCGCAGGCAGGATCGCTTAGGCCGCTTAAGTTGGAAGGAGCACCAGAGCCGCCTAGAAGATTCGCCAACTGCCGTCCACGCCAACGCCGAGGAGCTGGGCCCGCGTCAAGCGAAGAACGACCTGGAGGATCTAGCCTCGAACGTCCACGTCCGACCACCCATGCTGGGTTTGGGAGAAGTCCTTCGAAGAATCCGGGGACAGCAGCTTGATCCCGAAGCAGAGACTCTTTCCACAGAAACTGCACGCCTCCCAGGCAAGCAGCGCATACATGTGAAGACCTTTGGCTGCCCCCATAATCAGTCAGACGGAGAGTACTTGGCAGGACAGCTAAAGGACTACGGCTACACGTTAGTGGAGACTATTGAAGACAGTGATGCCATCGTTATCAACTCTTGTACTGTGAAGCACCCATCGGAAACAAGAGCCTTGAACCTAGTTACCAATGCCCAGCAAGCTGGGAAGGGAGTTGTACTGGCAGGCTGCGTGCCTTCTAGCAACAAGAAGTTGGCACAGACACTTACGGGTGTGAGCATGCTGGATGTCACACAGCTAGATCGGATCGTGGAGGTGGTCGAGGAAACAGTGAAGGGAAACACAGTGCAGCTGTTGGAGAAGCGAGGAGATTTACCCTCACTGTCCTTACCCAAAGTTCGCAAGCATAGATTCGCGGAGATCATCACAATCAATGCGGGGTGCCTTGGAAACTGCACCTACTGCAAGACAAAGATGTCACGTGGAAAAGTTGTATCCTATCCAATCGATGCAATTATCGCACGGGCGCTTGAGGCTGCAAACGAAGGGGTCTGTCAGATCGAGCTTGCCTCGGAGGACATGGGCGCATATGGCCTGGACATTGGCACGAACGTCGCGGAACTGTTGGTGCGCTTGTCCGATGCTTTGCCTCCCCATGTCATGCTTCGTACAGGTATGACTAATCCACCCTTCATCATGCAACATGTGGACAAGATCATCGAAGTCTTGAACCGGCCGAATGTGCATGCATTCATGCATATTCCCGTGCAGTCTGGTTCTGACCAGGTGTTGAGGGCCATGCGGCGGGAATACACAGTGGGTGATTTCGCGTATTTAGCTGATCGCCTCAAAGCTGGAGTTCCGGAGCTCTTCCTGCTTACGGATATCATATGTGGCTTTCCCACTGAAAGTGACCAGGACTGGAATGAAACTATGGAGCTTTGCCGCAGGTATCAGTTCCAAGGCATCCACATCTCGTGATTCGGTGGCAATCAGAAGGTTTTATTTAGCGGTGTTAGGGATCATGACTTGAATCTCTTCCAGGGCCTTGGGATGGAACTCTCCATTCCAAGCCATTGCCTCGTGCCCTCTCCCGTCCAGGCAATTTTATGCACGACCTGGAACAGCAGCCGCCCGTCTGAAGCCTTTAAAAAGCCATGTTGGCAAAGAACGCTATCGAGAGCTTGCCGAGCTGGTCACTGCCACCAATCGGAACGAGGGCCTACTGGGTCGCGAAGAACGTGTATGGTTTGCGGATACCGAGGAGGAGAGGTCCAAGAGCGAGCATGGGCAGACCGTAGGTCGCACTAAGACCTTTGCCAAAGTTCTCGTACCTCGCGACGATGCGCTCCTGGGTCGCAGCGCGCTGGTGCGCATAACCTCCACCTGTCGCCTGCACGTGGAGGGCCAAGTTTTGGGCGACCTTCGATAGAAAAAGCAGCGTGTGCTGAAGTGCAGTCACATGTTTAGTTGCCAAGTGGAGCCCTGCCATGCAATATCAAGTGCCCGATGTGCGTGTTCTGCAGGCTGCACAAGCGCAGGCTGAACTGTGGGAAAGGCCAGGGTGCAGCTCGGCGAGACACTGAGCTTGTGACTGCAGAAGATCTTTCAGGGAATTGGAAGAGGCACTCGAAGAGAACGAGCAGCTCAAAGCCTGTTGCTTACCGCAATTCGGGCACGCAGTCATAGCCTCGCGCCGTATGAGTAGTGGGGCACGTGTAAGGGACTGCCTGCTGGCAGTGGTGTTCATGCTCGTAATCGCAGTAGTAGCAGCAGCCTCGTGGTCGATTTCAGGCCTGCCGGCATGTCGCAGGTCCGCACTTTGATGGAGAGGATCCTAAAAGTGTTGGGATTTTGGAATGATTTTGGATGTTGGGCAGACTCTGTCCTCACCTGTGTTTTTGGCTTGAGTTTAATTTTAATGCTTTCGGGTTTTGTTTTTCTGCCCGTTTTTCTGGGGTGGGGATGGGATGGGAGATGACATCCATCCGAGTCAGGGTTTCTATTATGTCAGCTTTTCCCACCGCCGAACTTCATTCACCCAGCGTCGAGTGCAAAAGCGGTCGAAACCCAGACTACTTGCAAAGTTTTCTCAACCCCTTCAGCACGAACCATAAGACAGCAACAGTCCCTAGCCCAGCCGATGGACTAGAACAAATATGATAACATACTGACTAACCTCAAACCACGGTTAGGTGCGACACTTCCCACAAGTGTCCAAAACATGCTCCGTGCAGGTGCAGGTGCTGGTGCGGCTGCTTGTGCTGCTCGTGCTGCTGCTGCTGCTGTTGTTGTTGCTGCTGTGGTTGTTGAAGCCGCCCACTGAAGGAAGAGGAATCGCGTTTTCAGATAGCAGGAGTTGTTTGCAAGAAGCGGTGTGAGTTGGATCCGGATACGGTACAAAGTGTCAGATAATACCGAATGGGGCAGGTGGGTCCACAACATATATCTTTGCTGAGAGCGGTTCTTAAGAGTGGCCTCAGCTGCTAGACAGAGATGCGCAGAGCATTCCAGAAGGTCAAGCTGCTCCAGATGAGACCGCTCGCAAGTCAGGTTTCGGACTTCAAGGCCCGCTGCCCCAGAGCTTGCAAAAGACTGTGTTTGTGCCAGACAAGACACAAAGTGCTCATTGCAAGCCGCAGGGCAAGATCAGGAAGTATGCGGCCACGATCGAAGAGCTGCGAAGGTCAGACAGGAGACCAAGTCGAGGTTGGTCGGCATCACTAGAATTACTCGCTCAAGGATTGTTCGCAGGTTGCTAGACATCTCAGGCAGCAAGCGCCGTCGTTTGGTTCGTTGTCAAGATCGCCCTCCAGAAGAGGCAAGTGGCTCATCGCAGGATTCTTGACAGCCTTCTAGTTGTAACTCGAAGTCTAGGTATGGCAGAAAGCTCGCTATCGCGTTGGCACAGTTCTTTCCTTAGAGGCCTCGGACCCTACGTGTTCGCCCCGTCTCCCGGACTGTCTTGAAGCGGGTCAGCTTGTGAAAAGTCATATCCGACTGCCAGCTTCCATTGTGCCAGGCGAGCCGCGGGATGGGCAAAAAGAGCCCGAGCAAGAAGATGTGGCTGCCCGCACGATCAGCCACTTCAGACAGCAGGACCCCGAAGCCTGCGACAGAAATCACACAGTACATCTCCATCTCTCTCAGACGAAGACGGGTTTTGCTGACTTGTTATCATATCATTCGTTTCAACAGGAGAACGAGTAAGCCATTTTTGTGAGAAGGAGGAGGTGCGAGAGAGCAAGGACCGTCATTCGACCAAGGCTGCCAAGGCCGTTGCATTTAGAAGCTTTGCACACTGTGCGTATCGAAGGCTTCTGAATGCCGAACTGAGTTGCACACTCTCCAGTGCTCACTCAAAACTGTTTAAGAGCGCCAACACTAAAGTCAAGGTCTCTCTCGCCCTCTGTCCCTCTCTCCTCTCTCTCTCTCTCTCTCTCTCTCTCTTTTTCTCTTTTTCTACCAGGCATGAAGGAGAAGGAGCACCCACCCACCCCCTCCATGTCCTAAATCCCAGCTGGGGATCTTCCCCACTAGGCTCGGCTGTACCTTTCAGTCGAGGGCCAGGTTTCACTGTGCAGCCCCGACGTGGACGGCAAAGTCTCTCACTCCCTCTTCCTGTCTGTGCAACCGCCTGATAGAGTGTGAAGTGAAGGAGCCTGCAGATGTGAGGGAGCAAGTGCGGCAACAGCACCAAAAAAATGCTGTGTAGCTTTGAGTGAGTGCTGGTGAGTGGCGACGCGTGCGAGAGACAGAGAGAGACCTCTCTGTGGTTCCAGGCCGTGAGCGGTTCAAGAGACCGAGGACGCTTCCGCCCATTTCTTCTTCTCTTTCTCTCCTTCTTGCTTCTGCCGAATCGGTCTCTCCAACCCGGGGGCTTGATTCCACTGGGCTTGTTTGCGTAGAGGTCCTGACGAGGGAGAGCGTAAAGAACGGACCCGCGAGTGGAGGAGATCAACCAAAGCTACCTGAACGAGAGGGCGAACCTACGACCATCCGTACCAAGAGAACATCCTGCCCCAGTACAACTGCACTGGACGGGGGACACCATCCATCGGACGATCGAGAACTATGAGTAGTCCGACGACCTAGCAAGCAATGCCATCGAGTGGTTGTGGAAGCAACAACCGAATGAGATGCACGTCGACCAAGCAGGGGTACCACATCAACGCAAAAGGCCTGCGGGGGAAGCAGAATTGACAGCGATCCAAGAAACTTTCCGCAGCGATTGGTGGCAGCAGTGGGGGGAATGAAAAGCGACGTGCGTAACCTCGCAGGGCGCATGGACCAAGTCGAAAGTCGAAAGCCAGATGACGACGAAGCTTCAGCAGACCATCAACCTCCTGGAAGACATGACGAGCAAATACTACAAACAGGAGAACATCCTACAACAAATGCAAGAAACAGACAAGGAATTTGATGAAAGACTTCGCAAGCTTGAAGAAAAAGGTGTCGGTAGCTAGGCTGAGCCATCTGGGGGAGCACATCAGATAGAGGCGGGGAATCGGCGGGGAAAGACAGGCTACCCTCATCCAGGGGGGATGGGATCCCGAAAACCCAGCATCGGACACGTGGGACACACTGGTCGAAGCACGACAACTCCTACAAAATTTGGCTGTGGACCTGGACATCTCGGAAATCTTTGTACCGGGAGCACGACGGAGCTATGCCGTTATCCCCGTCCCAGACAGACCCGGAGAAAGTGCAGAGCAAAAGCGCAAACCAGTCCAGGATACCATTGGGAAATTTCGCCTTGCAAAGCAGCAGTGGAAGTCGGCACCAAGCCCGTGGGAGAGCCCCAGAGAGCATGGATCGCCCTTTCCCAAAGCCCAAAGCCCTGTGGCTGAGCCAAGCGGGGATGGACACAGATTGGAGGTCCATTGGAGGTGGAATCGGGGAGAGCCACCTTCGCTGGAATTTGACATCATCTCCTGGAACGTCGGGGAAGTTACGGCCGAAAATACGCTGGAAGTCCTCGAGAACTTTCGGGGAGATACAACATTGCAGGACATCAGCGTGGCATTATTGCAAGAAAGTATTCTCAGACCGGGGACCATACATCGAGCTAGCGATAACTGGACTATAGTGGCCAGCAAGCAAAAGAATGGCGGGGGGTAGGAATCGCACACAAAAAATCACTTGGCGGACACAGTTGGACATCCAGGGCGGATCTCAACAACAATTTGCAACAAAGGTGGGAACAAGCTCAGGTGCCTTTCGGGACACATCCCACACCACGCCACCATCAGCGAGACAGGATGCACGCTGGCGGAGTGGGGCACACAACTTGGCAATAACAAGCTCATCATGGGCATGGACGCTAATGAGCAATTCGCCCAACCTGTCACCAGACGGCAGTCTCCAGATGGGCCAAGAACAAAAGCTGC
Organism: Symbiodinium necroappetens; assembly: GCA_905231915.1. NCBI lineage: Eukaryota > Dinophyceae > Suessiales > Symbiodiniaceae > Symbiodinium > Symbiodinium necroappetens. The sequence continues at coordinate 4,741 of CAJNJA010014524.1, read as the reverse complement.
AGTCCAGATGGAATCTCGCATGAAGCGCTTACAGCCATGCTACAGCATCACGGGTGGGAACATATCATATCAGCAGAGCTCAACGACATGCAATACAAAGAACCTATCTACACTGCAGTCGGCAAGGGCCTGACAGTATTACTGCCAAAAATTGCAAAGCCGCAAACCTGGGGGGACTGCCGCCCCATCACTCTCAGCTCAACTGTGCTCAAACTCCTTGCACACTTACTGGTGGGCAGAGCCAGCGACCAAATACGACAAGCGGGGGAGACTACAATGGTCCCGGACCGGAATGCAAGGAGTCGAGTTACTGGCGATCTTGAGAAGGGTGGTCCGTATGGCCAAATACTGGGGGGTGGGCACCTGGATTGTCAAATCGGACATCAAGAAAGCATTTGACTCTGTCAGTCAGAGCAGCATGGCGAAACTCATAGCAGAGAAAGTGGGGGTCAAGCAAGACAACACAATCGACCGCACGGGACAACCGTGGGAAGCGAGACTCTGGACATCTTTGCTGCAAGCGCGCGGGGGATAACTTCACATTCGTTGAACAGACCAACGGCGTGAGGCAAGGTTCCCCGGATTCCCCAGTTGTCTTTGCGGCGCTCACAACACAAGCCCTGGACTTAGCACTGTCCAAACATGCAGTGCAAGGGGGAGCCTACATGGACGATACCTACCTTTGGTCGCACAGCCATGGGCACCGGGTACGTTCGGTGCGTTTCAGGCGGTGCCGTGGTCTGTAGTGAAGCCTGTGAAGCCTGTGGGGAGTTCCCCCTGTGTCGTTGATGGGTAATGGTTTTAGGTCACCTTTCAGGTGGAAGACCCGCAAAGCTTCGGCATACCTGCCCAGCAAAGAGGAACCCCCAATACGGGGGAATCCAACCGTACTGTCAAGTGACCCTGAAGCAACGGGAGTTTCCAGGTCTTTGTACCCTTCTCCAAGTTACTTTGTCAAGCGTTTCTGTCCCGATATGAGACCCGTAGGGCTTCTGTGCACTGAAGGAGAGACCCTCCCAAATGGGGGGGAAACCGCTCCACTTCTCATGGGGGATGATTTCTGAGGGCGAATATGTTGTTTACCCCGGGGGATTCTGACCTTTACTTCCTTTCACACTAAGCCAAGGGGTCAGCAAGGACCTGAACCCTTGGAGGACAAAGGACTCGGCTGCGCGAACTCGCGTGGGGGAGCGTGCTTACGGCTGCGTTCTCCTGAAGACGGAAGCAAGCAAGCAAATCAAGCAAGAGAGAGGTCACCTGTAGCCGCAAGCAAGCAAGAAAGGGAGAGAGAGAGAGAGAACCTTTTCCTCACACCCGCAGAAAGAAAGAGCGAGCGAGGGAGGGAGGTAGGAGGGAGGAGACGAAAAGAGAGAACGCGCAAGGGAAGAAGGGAAAAGAGCAGTTCTGCAGAGGAGCCAAGGAGCCCTGAGCCTGTTCCAGGGCCTGTTTCCGACGCACACTCTGCCCCAACCAGATGCCCAGACGCTGAGAAGAGCGCGAGACCCTCGCCAGGGGCACCCGACATCGCGGCGAACGCAGTGGATCCCAGAAATGGAAAGAACCGCCGGCCACTGGAAGTGCACGACAGAAGCGGCCAAGATGACAAGCCTGACAATGGGCAGAGAGAATCCCTGAAGGAGTTGCGGCAAATAGCTGGCCTGCGGATATGGGAGCCAATACAGCCACCGACTCCGACCGAGGCTACCAATGCATTGGTGGCATCGAACCTGCCTGCCCATGCACAACATGGACGTGAAGAGCCTGCTCTTTACACTGTTGGCCGTTCAAGTTCCCGCTCTTTCGAGCCACAGGTCCGTGCGGAGGGGCAGAATGCTGCTCCATCTCCTATTCAGCCAACTTCTGGCGCGCTGTGCCGCTGCGTGGTTCGCGGAAAGGAGCAGAGACTGGCCCTGCCAGGGCACGACTGCGAGATGTGCCGCCGCTTCTACGCAGCAGCGGGAGTAGGCTCAGCTCTAAAGTCGTCGAGGCACCGATCCGAGCACGCACCCACCAACACTCCTCCAGGCAGGCACTGCTGTGTGACGAGTGAGAAACTTTTGTTGTGCGTTTCTCTTGGCTGAGCACTGCGGAGCACAGCTTCATGTAGCCCATGTCAGCATGCGTGACCGTTACTGGAATAGATTCTGGATGGATGCTGTGAGGCTTTTGGGACTTGTCCTTCCCCGTCCATCCGGAGTCTACACCATAGATGCCATAGATGTGGTCGAGGCGGGCTTTTGCATAGGGGCAGCACATGTCTTCCGTCACATCATGAAGTCCGTAATGTACAGCTGCTGCTGAGACCTGAGGCAACACAGCGAAACTCTCCCGAGGCATGAAGTCTCCTGGAAAACCTGTGCGCGACAACGCTGCAGGAGTTCAAGCAATGCTTTCGAATGTGGCATGCACATCGAGATTCCGCCCCAGAATTCATTTCATTGATGAGTCATTGCATTCCATTTGAAGCTTCGTGATCTTCTACCGATTCAACTACATCATCTAATGGTTTGCAGCGTCGTGTTTGTTCGACAAATGGATGCTGTGGACCACATGCGCGCCGATCAGTAGCGTGTGGATGTGTAGAGCCCATGTGCACCGCACTGGCCTACTATGCAGTGCCAAGGAAGCTTATAACTTTTCGCTTGTCAGAACGCACTGCTGCAGCCGTGAAGCTGATCGCGAAGCACCATTCTGTGCCTCAGGGCGGATGTGAATAGATTTGAGCTGGATCGCTGGGACAGGGGTGCAAGACGGCGGACCAAGAAAATGCGAAAGCACGCCTAAGCAGACCATGCACCTGGCACAATGCAAGCCACATGCTCACCAAGAGACCAACTTGTGCTGCGCAGGTGCAGGGTGTCGGGCCAGGCCGTGATGGCAGGAGATTTCGTTCTGTTGCAGCATGTGCCAAGCCATAGCAGATGAAGGTAGACATCTCGTGTCGAAGATTATCGCGCACAGCCCCCGAACGTTGCAAGGACCATTTTTAGCGCACACAAGAAGCGCCCTGTCCTTGCCGGTGTGTGAGTCTTATCTCGAAGTACACGGCATCTCCACTTGGTCTCACTCAGATCATGTAGTCTTCGGGAAGTGTGCGAGCTGGAGGTTGGAGTCGGAGGAAGACCACCCGCCAGTGTCACCATCCAAGCTGAAGACGCTTAGATTGTCAGATGTATGGTGCATCCCCTCTCGATGACATATCCTTATTTGTTCAAGCCCTTGCAATCGTCAACATTCCTGAGTGGCACGCGATCCCTGCAAGTAGTGAGTTTTTCGGTGTGTTAGGCTTGACCCCACGCCGTGCCACTACTCGTACCAGATACAATCCTAGCCACTGGAGCAAAGCTTACTTGGTAGAGACTGCTACGGAGAACAGCCGAGGTGAGGGGCAAATTGGGAGGGCGGGCGAACGACCACCACTTTATAGACTCTCAGACCCGACGCCGACACAAAGACACGAAGAAACGACGAGACTTTTGCGAAGTTGAGCCAGTTCCAGACCTCACACAAGGAGCCGCCAAGCCACAGACGACGACAAGAAAAGGACAACCGTTCATGCCCAGCTTTTCCCTACTCTGTCAGGAGCTGATTCATGCACCGTGTCTGCTGTTGAAACTCAGAACAAGTCTAGGAATATGGAAACGCTGGATGAGAACACCGCTCGTTGGAATAGGATTCTATAACATTTCTGTGTCTCGTCGCAACGAAAGAGATGGTTGATGCCTTTGTTCACACATATTATATATATATATGCTACCCCCCCCTCCGGTACCTAGGTTTTCGTCTTTAGGCTGATGCTTTGCTTAAGTGGGCCGACGGAAGAGGCATTGGCAAACATGAGTCCGCCATGAATTCTGTCAATTGTTTCTGCCGAAAGCAACGTTGATGTTTGCTTGAGCATCATGAGCAAGCGAGTGCATGCGCAGGCATAAAGAAGCAAGGAATGGCATAGGAAGAACTGTTCTGTCAACGATGCCGGTGGTCGCGAGGAGCCTGACATACAGTAGTGAGCGAGTGGGGGATATTGAAGCTCACGAGAACAAGCAGCTTTCCATGGCATGGGATCTATCTTACTGTAGCATCCTCGTGACCACCCACGCAAATTTCGTATCAAGGTGGATGGTGACTATGTTTACTTGGCTGCCCTTATAGCTTATAGACAGACACATTCATGGAACGTCCACTTGTTCATACGCAACGTCAGTGTTGTTGGTGGGTTTTGTAGTCTGGTACACAAACTAATTAGTGAGTTCATTGCTTAAAATAATCATATATGGAATAAGCCGTAGTGTGAGATCTATGTCGAACTCAAACAAATCAAGTGTGGCTTTAGTACTTCGCCTCATCATGTTGTTATCACATGTTTTAACCATTACCGTAGATCCTGTTTTTGCAGTTATTATTGTACTTCATCAACACTAGCCGGGTTAGCATTATGTACATCCCGGATTCTTATCATTGTTGAACCCAGATTCACTGTGTCAACTACTGTTGTGATTTTCCATTCACAGTACTTCGTATATTTTCCAGAAACTTTGCTTAACAATAGCCAAGCGTTATATATACAAAGTAAATGTAACTCTTGCCGAGTCCCATGTTTTTACATTTTGATAGTATAAACCTACCATTTAGTACCTGCTGAATATTCATTTGTTTGTTTCTAAACTGTTGAGAACGGACTGATACAGGTAGTGCTCCAAGTCAAACATTATTATACATGCCATGGCTGCGCATTACAGTG
>CAJNJA010014521.1:0-12163 GCA_905231915.1 Symbiodinium necroappetens | reverse complement strand
CCCTAAACCCTAAACCGCAACCCGGATCTCAGACCCCGGGTTTCCTTTTTGGACTTCCGGCTTCGTAGTGTCAGTAGTACTAGATATAGTCTATATAGTGCTGGTTCGATTGAAGCCCACATGCAATCCTCCTTCCTCCTAATTCAACAACAACTAACTTTGCTCAACTTTGGTTTGAACCCCGGACTTTTTGGCCAGCAATTCTGGCAGATTCGGTGCTTGGCGGAAGTGATTACTGATTACTGCTGCGAGGGCCGACTCCCATTGATTTACATGGTCAAATCTCGAATGTGCACTCGATAGTTTAATCGGACTCGTGCATCAAAGGCCCGTTCTCATAGATCCACCTGGTATGGCTTCATTTGAACATCTTAGCCTGGGCATGGAAACCGTCCCTGGAAACAGCCCGAATAGGCCCGCGGTAGGAATGGCCAGTCCGAAACAATAAAGACGATTCACATGGACTGAGGCTGTATAGGGCCTTTTTTTAACCCCTTCAAGAAACCCTAAACCCTAGCAGTAACCCCTAGCGGAACCCTTGTAGTAACTCTCAAGGGGTCTCCGGTCAGTCCGAAACTCATAAGTCTTTGGCAGACCTTCCCCGCGGAGGCAAGAGGCCGAAGTCATCGCCAAGAATGCAAAAGAAACTTGGTTGTTATTTAAAGAGCCTCCTTGCGAAGAACTTATGACAATAGATTCAATAATCATATTCAGCAAAGCATCTTACGCTAAGCCCTGGGTTCGAAACCGTATGAACGAAAGTCCCTTATGAGCAAGAGCCCAGGAAGAGCATTTGGCAGATGAAGAGTTCGTGATTGCTCTCGTGAAGAAGAATGGCAACCTGTTGCGGTTTGCCAGTCTCAAGTTGCTTGTCCGTGTTTCAAGATGAGGGGTTTCCGAAAGTGTTCTTAAGATGAGAGGTTTCAAACATGGTCTTAAGACGAGGGGTTTTAAACAATCAGGGGCGCCGTGTTGGTGTCAACAATTCTGCTATGTACCGTACACTGGTTCCTTGTTTTATGAGACTCCCATGTAAATTACACCAGCTCAAAAACAAAAAACTTCCTCCCCCAAGCAAGGATCATGAAAGGGATGCTGATATCGACACCGTTGAAGGAAATGGTGCTTACTAAATCAGAAAACCCTAAAGCTTGAACCAAACCCTAAACCTCTAGACACCATAAACCATAAACCCTGAACCCTAAGACCCTGACTGCCGAGAGCGCCGCTGACCATTTACATGTTCGCTCGGAGGCTCCGACTGAGGCCCCCGCTGCGCGTCATGTCAGAGCGCTGAGGGAGGGTAACGCTTCGGGGTACCCCTCTTGCAATGTGTGTATGCGTGCTCTTTAACCTCCATTTACAAGGGCCGGCCTAAACAACTCGGGGGTAGATGTTTGCACATCGAGCGACCCTCACGAGCGCGAGGGGCAGGTTGTTTTTTGTTGGAAACCCTTGCTTCTCGACGAGCGGCCGGCACAGGCCGCGAGAACCCACAACACCAATCCATCTCAGCTGAGAAACATATAATACAACCGTGAAGAGAAGCAGAGAGTAAGAAAAAGCCCCCCCTTTGAGGGGGGGTGAACCCTAAACCCTAACTGAGAATTCTGAGAATAGTTGGGGTGGTTGGCCATTGGGGCAGGAGTGCATGCTGACGCAAGTGCACGATAAGTGGGTGCGCCCCTATTCCTATAAAGTGAAAGGCACACCGCGCGCCCACTGTTTTTTGTTTAGTTCTTTGTTTCCTTCTCGTTTCCCGTTCCTTCCCACTAGCTAGTGACAGAAAGAAGTGAGAGACAGAAGGAACGAACGGAACGGCTCGTTCATCATCGGTTAACCCTTGATTTGNNTTGTGGTTCGCCAAGGATAACAGGTTTCGGTAGTTGATTCGTGGTTACATTCGTTTCCCTCTTTCGTTCCTCTCTCGCTTCACTCATTCCCTTATAGGGGATTAGGTTGTGTTTAAAGTAAAGGAAAGAAGATAAGGAACGCATGCTTCTTTACCTTTAATTTAGCCACAGCCGCCAGACAGGATTTAACAGATAACGGTCTATAACCAAGAATCATTGAGTTCCTGTTGCCGTGGGTGATTCATTCCGTTCCTCCCCTTCGTTCCGTTCACTCCTTTCACCTTCACGACTCCTCATATCCTCACATCCTAAGAGCTGGAAGGTAATGGGAACGAAGTGAATGGAACAAAAGTGAAAGGAAATAGGAACGAAATGGAAAGTGTGGAAAGTTTTGGGGGCCATAATCAATGGCATTCGCCTGAACCAGGACAGCTTTGAGCAACAACCTGCGGGCTTATGAGTTTGCTGGTGGCGATGCGAAAACGCTTCAGCAGCTGGCAGCCACAGAGGCGGGTGGCCAACCCCCTAAACGATAGACCCTGAACCCCTAACCCGCTAAACGATAAACCCTGCAGCCAAACCCTCCATCCGCCCAAACCCTAGAATCCCAAGCCCTGAAAAGCCTGAAGCAGTTTAGGGTTTAGGATTGAGGGTCCAGGGTTTAGGGTTGAGGGTTGAGGGTTTAGGATTCAAGGCTTAGGATTGAGCATGTAGGATTGAGGGTGTAGGACTGAGGGTTTAGGGTTTCGTCCTCGAAGCACTCAGGTTTCGAAGAGCCTCGGGGTGGAGTCCGATGACCTTGCCCGCCACTTTTCCGAGATGTAATTTCGGGACCTGTTTGGGGTTTAGGGGTGTAGGGTCTAAGGGTTCAGGATTTTAGGGTGTAGGGTTTTGTGGTTTAGGGTTTAGGGTGTAGTTTGGGGTCGAGGTTCGGTTCCTGTTAGCGGGTTCCTGGACGGGTTCTGTAAAGGATCCTTGATCAGGGAACTATGACATGGAGGCTTTACTAATTAGAGTCGGTCTTGGGGTGTATTTTCGCGTACTTAAAACGAGGAACCCGAACACAAGAGTATTGCCAAGATCTCCGACCGGGAGAGATAGAGCTCGTGTTGATGTGCATGGAGGTTTCAAGGTTTTCGCTAGGAGGTCCACCCCGCACTTCGAAACCCTGAAACCCCAAACCCTGAACCCTAAGCCCAGTGTTTAAGTAGGATGCAGCTGAAAGCGTTGGCAGGCACGGCCTAGGGCTGAGGCTGAGAGTTTTGGGTTTACGGTTTTTTCGATAATCCTGACATCGTAGTTCTTCTAGAATCTACCATACACCCGGTAGAAGGGCCCCTAGAAGCGCTACTTCTGAGGAGCGCTGGTCGACCATGCTCCGCGTGTGTGCGAGAAGTGTGGGGCATGCACTCGTCTTCTCCAGGCTCTGCTGACATACCTGCGAGAAGTGGCCAAGCAATCCAAAGGAGATTTTTCTGAGTTTTCCTTGTTAGAATCTTACATGGATCTGACAGGGTGTTCTGAATGAAGTCTTCATCATTTAGCCCTCAAAAATCTTCTTGGATTCATAGAAAGCCCTGAACCCTGGGCAGTCGGAAAAGAGCCCTTACACAAAAGACAACTAGACCCTAAAAGTATGGGGGAAGCTAAGGCGGAACAGTCGGACGAGCCAACGAATCTTTCCAAGGAGTTTGCTCTAGAGGCCGTGAGGTGGCCGGCCCGTCACTACACGGAGCTGCCAGAATCCCATAAGCTTGACGTGGACATCGCCGTGGAAGCCGTGAAGCATTGCTGGGGCCTTTTTCCAGATCATCTGCCTGGAAATGTGAGGTGGAATTTCGAGGCTCAACCCCCTCAGCTCTGACCCCCAAACCCTTACCATCTTAACCCTAAAACCCTAAACCCCTAAACCCTACAACCCAAGCCCTAAAAGCCCTCATGCCGGAGAGCCCTAAACTCTCTGGCCCGTTCCAGGTTATGGTCACAGCCGTCCAGAGGAATGAGTTCTTGATGTACCGCTTGCTTGCCACTGACAGGAGACACAACCGCTTTTAACATGGGGGGCCCTTAATCATTGCAAGCTTGGGGGTTTAGGGTCTGGGGTTTAGGGTGTAAGCTTTGGCGTTGTGTTTTGGTATGCTCTTTTGGGACTATGACTATCCATACGAGAATACTATTCCGATGTATTCCGACTATGTCAGAATAGGCTCTCAGTGGGTTCTTTGCCTGGGTTTTGTCGGGCTTAGGAATTAGGTTTCAGGGTAAATGGCTTTGGATTCAGGATTCAGGGCCTGGGGTCCGTAGTTCAGGGTCTAGGGTCCTTTGATTGTTGTTTTGGGTTTAAGGCCTTTCGGGTCTAGAACACTTTACACCCTGAACCTTGTACCCTCTGCCCTACACCCAGAACGCCGTAATAAATACAGGGAATAAGTTCGATTAGAGCCCTCCTACGGTCCCTACTACAAGTAAAGCATACTACTGTTGATGATATAAATCCTGCATTACCCAAAATAAGGAATACACCATAATTCCCATAGTTTAGGGTCCTCAAGGTAATGCAGGATTTATATCATCAACAGTATTCCCTTTGCCTCTGAGATCCAGGAAACCCTAAACCCTAAGCTTTTGTACAAGAGATAATGTTGAACTCTGAGAAGCAATCCGAAAGCTTAATGGCTGTCCCCCCAAAGTGCCCAAACCTAAGCCAACACACCCTGACCGCTTCACACGAAGCCACGAAGCCCCTAGACTCCTACAGACTCAACTCTTAACCCAAAGCCTCCAAATCCGAATTGGTAAACCATCAACTTCCCAACCCGCACCTAAACCCTAAACCGTAAACCCTAAACCCATACCCAGGACGAGGGTCTCCCGCGAGCTGGAGAGACGAGCCTGACTTCTGACTGGGGCCCCGCATGCAGGTAGTGGGCTGCAGTGTACATGGAATAGGGCTGATGGACAAAACCCTGCATTGCGGTACAGTGAGGACCTTCAAAGACCATCCTTATTACCTTATCATGGCATTGGGGACCTAATTCCAGAATCGTAATTTATATCCCCTTGGTTTCCTATCATGGGTTGTGCAGGTCCCTAAAACCTTAACCCCCAAACTCTGAACACTAAACCCTGAACCCTAAAGCCCTAAAAACCTAATCCCTGAACCCTGAAGCCCCTGAATGGATAGTGCAGGATTGTCCATCAGTGGTAGGATTCCCAGAGATGGCTCTCGTTCCGAAGTTTCTGTCCCTGCCTCTCGGCCTCGAAAGTAATGTGGCGGCGGGTGGCCTTATATGATAGTTTGAAAGGGGTAGGGGTTTAGGGATTTAGGGTTTAGGGTCTAGGGTTTTGGTGTATACTATAGTAGTATCGATATGATGAGGAACCCGCAGGAATACTATGAGTAATTATTCAGGCTCCTGTTACATGAAGCTGTCGGAAGCACGGTACACAGCTTGTCCGACCAGAGTGTGGGAATAGTGGAAATGTACAAATTATAAGTAGAACATCGATCCACCCGAAACCCACAAGCCTAACCCCCCCTGAAGCCGAAATCCTGAACCATAGAGGGATCTGCCTTCTACATCCGAAGTTACCTTCGAGGCCTCGGGAGGGGTATTTTAGTCGTGTACAGACGGCGAGAAATGTCGCAATGACACAGCGCGAGCTTCTGCCGAACCCGAGGATCCTTCTGGACCGAAAGAACTCTACACCGCGGAGTGGATTTTATCGACTAGATAAGCTTGGTCTTTGAGGGGCTTGTCATGAGTGCTATAATGATATGGGGGGGTTTCCGAAAATAGGGACTCTAATTAATATAGTACCCCAAATAGTAGGATCCTTATCATAAGGACCCCAACTTAAGGTGCCCTTATTATGGGAAACTCCCATATAGGGACTATCAGGGGATAATATTGCTGATTATTCCGACCCCTATACTCTGCAATTGGCACTTGAACCACGGTCCAGCGGGGATTCTATGGAACGAGGTTGATCTTAGCAGTTTTTGTCGTTTTGTTGAAGGTTTTTGTTGGGGGTGAGTGTTTACATCTTTCATCCAGGCCCTAAACCCTAAACCCTAGGGCCCTAAACCCTAAACCCTAGGGCCCTAGGCCCTAAACCCTAAACCCTAGGGCCCTAGGCCCTAAACCCTAAACCCTGGGGCCCCAGGCGATGTCAGACTTCCCAGACCACCTTCGACCCCGATCCTGTGACTTCTTGGGGCTTCTTGTGTTTTACCTAAAGTCTCCATTGCAGTTCCTTTTTGGTTTAGCCAATTCTATATTAAGGATCCCAAAAGGTAACCCCAAAAAGGAACTACAATGGAGACTATAGGTATTTCGTGCCAAGGACATACTGCGCGGGCCAGCTTTGGGCTCGCCACAGCCGGGAAGGCCTTTGAAGAGCAACTGTCTAGGCTTGGGTTATGACAGCTTTGAACACGTGTGCGGCACCATGCAGATCTTGAGTCCTCTGCATCTCCGAAGCAGTTTTTGGTTGCCATGAGGGGTTGCCATTCGGTTGATGATATACATCCTGCATAACCCATACTGAGGAATATACCGTAATTGCCATAGTTTAGGGTCCTCAAGGTCATGCAGGATTTATATCATCAACAGTTAGGTGTGGGTGCAGCTCACTGTCTCGGCACGCTTGCGGTGTGCCGCTGTGCGCAGGATGTTTGCTGAGAGAAGACAAGGCCAAGGCCCAGAAGCAATGGCCACGTCTTGGCAGGACATCTTGGCCTCTAACTTTAATCAGATGTTGAAATCGTCGGATCATCTTGCAATGCTGCGTAGCTTGCAACAGTAGAGGACATGTTGAACGCGGGCGGTATAAAGACAATGAGTTGTGACCTCAGTACTACACATCGGATAGCGGGAGGCCATGGCGAACAAGCAAAGCTCATGGATCAACATCGGTGTGGTGACTGCACTTGTGTTCAGCACACTATTCTCTGCGATCAACCAACCATTTGAGAAAATAGTCGCAGATGACATGTGGGAGGAACACGTGACGGCATGGACACGGTCTTACTGTGCGTGCGCTACATCAGCACTCCTAAACCTAAACCTTAAACCCTAAATCTCAAACCCTAAACCTTAAACCCTAAACCTTAAACCCTAAATCCAGATTAGTCGCCAATCGGTCCTGAAGGAGGCCCGCAGCGAAGTTTCAAAAAGTTGTGGCCGTCGCATGGCCCCCAGAAGGCTTGCTGCAAGGGGCTCCCAAGGGGCTGCTGCAGCGGATACTGTGAGGGTTCCTATCATCAGGGGCCCTCACGGGTTGCTGTAAGGATTCCTTTAAGGGCCCCTTTAAGGGTTCTTTTGCGAGTTCTTTTTTTGAAAAGAGCTTTTCCTAGAAGAAGCTGTTTTTTCACGGCTTCTATAAGGGTAGCTATAAGGCCAGAAGCTGCGAAGACCGACATGTTTTGTGCATCTCTACCCTTGTCTAATATAGAAGCCTAGATGATAAACAATATTGCTGCTTAGGTGTCATTGTTGTAATTATACCATGAAGGACCCCCAAAACCCTGTTCTAATTATTCAAACCACACATTAAAGCCGCCCCTTATCACGTAAAGCCTAACCAACTGCATCCGGAACCCAGCTCGGCTGCGCTGGTCGGGCCGGTGGTGTTTCTTGGTTTAGGCTTAGTTTCGGGTTGGGGGTTTAGGCGAAAGGTGAAGGCTTTGGTCGGTTACTCTAATAAGGGTGCTATGATAGGCTAGGTTTGCTAGAAGTCTGGGGTGCGGACTAACATCAAGCGCCTAAACTCTAAGCCCTGCCCTTGCCATCTTGGAGCTGCATACGCCCAGCATAGACCCGGGCACCCTAAACGGCAAGCCGTTGAACCCGACACCCGAGCCTGACTTGCCCTAAATCACCTGCGAGGTCTCTGAGATCTTCACGTACTCGGTCTTGGGAGAGGGCAGAGCTTGTACTGCCTGAGCTTCCAGGACGGGGACAGACTGTGAAGGGCTTCGGGTTCCAGTTTCGGAACTGACCGTTTAGCAGTCTTGTCTCCTGTTGGTAGTTTTTGTCCAGAATTCGCACCTTAACCCTAATGTACGTGTGAAGGCTCCTAGATTCAGATTGAAGTGGTTGGGCGGGTCTGCAATTGTGGACTACAGATTTGAGCTCTGTCCTGTGCTTAAGGTTTAGGTTTAAGCTGCCTTCAAAAGAAGAGAGAGGAAGTAGTGGCCCGAACTCGGCAAACCAAGCGCTTCGCGAAAGCAGTGCTGCAGAATCCCCAGGACTATGAGCGGTGAAGCATAATCCTCACCCGAAGCCTATACCCTGCTCACCAAACATGCCGCAGAACACCTACTTGGAGGTTCATGGATAGTTATAAGTGGGGTTATAAGTAAGGGTACCTATAGTTATAACCCATATTAGGGAACTTATAACCACACTTATAACTACCCATGAACCTCCAAGTAGACAGAGCTCGAACAGTGCCAACCCCAGGCCTGCACAGTCAATTCCTGAGAAACCTCACCCCAAACCTGTTTTCCCTCAAACCCTAAACTCCTTAGTAGATGTATTACAACACTTTAAACTTGTTGGGATAAGCTGATCCCTTATAGAACTGAAAGTGTACGCTTTTTTATGCTAAACCCAAAACCCGCAGGTCCAAGAAGGGAGATGCTTCGCAGACCCTCTCACCCGGAACCCTGCTCAGTCTAAACTCCCATCCCAGATGACATGAAGCAAAAGAGCCCTAAATTATTATCCTTAATAATTAGAATAGGGTTTTGGGCTTCTTCTTAGTACAACTACAATAAGGAACCCGGAGGAATAGTATTGACAATTATTGAGGCTTCTATATTGCCAAGACTATTTGAGGGGGTTCCATAAACCCTGGTCTGCTTCTTTAGGCCCCCCATATTGGGTAGTTCTCTAAATCCCTTTTTAGGTTTCCAATATACTACGGCACCCTTATAAAAAGGAGCCTAAAAGGGACCCTAATTTAGATAACTACCCATATTAAGTGCGGTTTGGGGTTCAGGGATTCCCGCCAAATCGTTTGAACTACAAGCCTGGCGGGTCCTTGCGTTTGGGATTTAGGAGCTACTCTGGGCTGAGGATCTAATTTCTCGGACCAACCGGTTAAGTTTTTGGAGTTCGGGTTTAGGGTTTAGGGTTTTCGTGTTTACGGTTCAGGGTTTTGGTGTCTAGAGTTTATGTAGGGTTTTAGGTTTTCCGCTGACAGGTGCGGAGCACGGACCAGGCACATGGCGCGCAACCAGCCGACCGAGATGTCTTCAACGCCGTGAGGAGCCTGCACCCTCACGTAGTGTAGGGCCCTCCTGGAAGCAAGGATCAAAGATATCCTTAGCTTCCTTTGAACCCCAAGCCCTAAACCCCTATTGCCCGACGCCCGAAGCCCAATAAACCCTGAACCCCTACCAGAAAACTCTCAAAACCTTCAACCCAAACAAGCAACGTTCGTTTTTTCGAGAGAGTGCAGGAGACTGTGACATGCATTCCGCTCTGCTCTGAAAGAGTCGGCACCATGTTCGTTGTGTGCGTTTTGTTGGCATGAACCCTGAGGACTAGCTTCTACTCCCCTTATGGTATCTAGAAAGAACACAAAGATGGTAAGTATATGATGCCCCCTTATGGTTTCTATAGCTACCCATAGGCTCCTAAGTAGTTCCTTTTTTGGATTGTCTTTTCGGATTCTAAATATAAACCGCAAAAAGGAACTACTTAGGGGCCTACGGGCAAGCAATAGATATCATGATAAGTTACCATACGGTTGATGATATAAGTCCTGCATTACCCATAATAAGGAATATCCCATGCCTCCCATAGTTTAGGGTCCTTAAGGTAGTGCAGGATTAGTATCATCAACAGTATGTCTCTGCACCCTATGAAGCGGTCCGGGAGTCTCTGGGAAGATCTTAGCAGTTCCCATGCTGGTTCCCTATTCAACAGCCTTCCGGCGAGGCCTGGTGTTGGGTTCAGGTCTTGGGGTTATAGGGTTTAGTGTTTTGGAGTTTAGGGTTAGAGAGATTTAGTAGGGTTTAGGGCTTTAGTGTTTTAGTGTTTAGGGTTTAGGGTTTTGGTGTGTAGAGTTTATGTAGGGTTTAAGGTTTAGGGTTTTTAGGGCGGCAAGACCTGAACCTAAGCTTCACCTGATGCTCATCGCATGCACACCTGTCATCCTAAGCTGCGAGCACCCGAAGCTTCTAAGCCTGAATCCGAATCTAAAGGTATACTCACAGGAGTGGCGGCCTTGTCTGTAACTGACGATGGGAGGTCTTCATCAGGCACCCGTGTGCTATCCGACAAGAGATCCCTAATCCCTAAACCCAGGGCTTCCTCATGATACTTCTAGTAAACTAATATACCGCAAGGGTAAGGCCCTGCTCAAGTTCTCTAGGCCCCTATATCAGGCCCCTATATCAGAGTCAACACGTCCCGGCGTTTGCTGTAGTAGCCGGGATTTGAGCGAAATCCCAGCTGAGCTGCCGACACACCTCCTGGCTCTTGTGTTGGATCGCGCCGGTGCCTACAGATCGCCGCTGCAAGACAGCTTGTTCAAGCATCCCAAAATGCCAAGGTGGTCAGTTTTGACCAGAGCAACTACCCATAGGCTCCTTAGTAGTTCCTTTTTGGGATTACCTTATAGGATCCTAAATACCAACCCCCAAAAAGAACTACTAAGGAGCCTTTGGGTATCCCACTTCCGCAACCTCCGAAATCCAAGCCCTAGAGATCTAGTTCCTCTGAAGCTCCACATCCCGTAGAGCCCACATCTGCACCTGAATTTCTTTTGTTTAATGGGGTTTAGGGTTTAGGGTTTAGGGTTATGCGGTGTTTGGTGTTCGATGGTGCTTCGGCTGTCTGACAAAGAATTAGCGCTCTAGTGCATGCTAGTTCGTACAAGATCCCAAGGTACAAAACAGGCTTTCCGACCCTCTGAAGCCATGGGTCACGCTATCTCCAGCGTCGAGCGGGCCGCATGCTTCAGTGGGTACCTGCCCGAGTTTTGTGAACGCAGCCTAAACCCTAAACCCTAATCCCTAAACCCTGCCCGAGATCTAAACCCTAAGCCGTCCCCTGCCTTGGGCTGGACGGTCGTGCGAGCGAAAGTCCACTCCTAAACCCTAAACCCTAAACCGTAAATCCTAAACCCTAAACCCTAAACCCTGAACCCTAAACCCTAAAGCACTCTTTAAAAAGAACCGTCCCCTGCTCCTTAGTAAAGGGTCCTGCAGAATTCTTCGATCCATCCCTGGAGTTCCTCGTAGAGTTATCCTAGGTGCCCCAGTAGTACCCTTTTGCCCTTTTTAGTTTGGGGTCCCCTTATATATTAAAACCGAATATTAAGAAAAAGGGTACCCTTACTATTAAGGGGTTACTGGGGGGGTTATAGTAGCTACTTAGTGGCGATTTGGGCCCGAAAAGTACATACTATACTAGTAGTTGGACCCTTTGGGCTATATGGAAATATACCCCCCAACCGACATTGATTCTGATTGCTGGAGACGTCTGAGAGCCTAAAATTAAAGCTTAGAGAACTTTGGGACATGCCAAGGTAAATAGCCAGAAGGCATTGCTCAGTTGCCGTAATATACCTAAACCCTAAACCCAAAAGCCTAAACCCAAAACCCCAATCCCCTATTATTGTCAGTTCTTGGTATCAGTTTCCCCACCGCATCCCACCGCCCCAGCCTGCCCTGCGGACCCATCAGTTCCAGGTGTAGGATTTTGGATTTAATTGGGTTATATAAGGGCAAATCCCTGAGACCACACGAGCCTGGAAGCCCCAAACGTCTCGAAACCCTCCTGCGATTGTGCATGCTGGTTGCTTTATGTTATCATTGCTGTCAATACTATTCGTACTCTTCGAAATATCGGCATTTTTGTGGTTATTGGCTTATTGCGTATATTGTCGCCAGTTTTATTGGTAACACGATCACTGGCGTCGTCGATGAATAATATGCCGTCCTTATCATCTGAAATACATGTGACAAGAACAGATACCTACAGGTACGAATTACCAAATCTCCTATAAGTGCTGTTGTTTCGTCCTTATTATTCAGTATCAGTGCTGTCACGAATCTACGAATAGCACTGCTATGATGATAATGACCGTTCTTACTGCTATTGCTGCCGTGATGCTGCGGCTGCGGCTGCTGCTGCTGCTGCTGCTTCTGCTGCTGCTTCTGCTGCTGCCGCGTAGAAAACTGATGATTGTCCTGACGATGACGATGACGACGTCGATGTGATGATGATGATGATGATCATCATCATCATCATCATGGTCCTGGTCATGTTGTTGTTGTTGTTGATGATGAT
>CAJNJA010014520.1:0-12164 GCA_905231915.1 Symbiodinium necroappetens | reverse complement strand
CTATTCTATGCTCTATTCTGGTCTAGTCTCTATGGCATTGCATACTGCGATATGTTGGATCATATCATCTTAAGGCACATGCATGAACAGATACATACACATGCACGAACATACATGTGCGAATGCATACGTGTAGCATATATGTACAAGGTACCAAGCACGAGCACAAGAATTTCATCTATTCTGCTATCTATGTGTTTATATATTTATCCGTTCATCTACCTATCTATTTATCTATCTANNTATCTATCTACCTACTACCTGTTTATCTATCTGCCCAGCTATCTGTCTGTAGATAGATAGCTATGCATCTCGCTATCTGTCCGTCTTCTTGCTATCTATCTGTCTATTTATCTGCCTATCTTTCTGTCTGTCTAGCTATCTGTAGGCAAATAGACAGATAAGTGGATAGACAGACAGAGCCAGACAGATAGCTCGATAGACCCTCTGACTCAAGCCCTTAAGACCAAGCTCCACTTGGCTG
This sequence comes from Symbiodinium necroappetens, assembly GCA_905231915.1. NCBI lineage: Eukaryota > Dinophyceae > Suessiales > Symbiodiniaceae > Symbiodinium > Symbiodinium necroappetens. The sequence continues at coordinate 11,680 of CAJNJA010014520.1, read as the reverse complement.
CTACATCACTTTCAGGTATCAGGTTCGGTGATGCAATGTAATGCAATACACTTTGACCCAAAAGAGCAGCATAGAACAGGCTACGATGGAATGCAGTAACTCAGTAGCATGCAGGATAGGGCAAATCAAAGCCCTACTACACCGCGGTTATCGTGCTATCTTACACTACGCTGCACCATACTCACTACCCTACTATCCCTAAACCCTAAACCCTAAGCCCTAAACCTTAAACCCCAAACCCAAACCCTAAGCCCTAAACCTTAAACCCTGGCTATTGACTCAAGCTGTTTTGCTCGAAGGTTTTTGTAGGGTGCCCCCTGTCCCTTCCGATTGCGCGAGCTTGGGAGCCCTTCCTTGTCGCGGCCTCCGGCTACCCGCTTCGGTTCCTGTTCGGTTACCTGATTCCCCGGGGCGACTTCACTGGGGAGACTTTCGCGGACTTCCTCGGTTACCCGGTTCTGTGGGGCGACTTCGCTGGTTTCGCTTTCTGGTTCCCGCTGGCGGGTGTGGTCCCTGTCTTCGTTGAGACTACCTTCCTCAGGGACGGTTGCTGTGGTTGTTTGTGGACGAGAAGTGTGTCCTCGAGATCGCGACTGGGGTCTTCGCTGGGGTGACTCTTGTGGCTCTTCATCCTCATCTTCTTCCGTGGGGTGACTTTGTTCCTCTTCGGCGTCTTCTACGTCCACCTCGCCTTCGTCATGGATGACCAGAGCACCCAGAATGTGCCCACGCAGCCTCTTGCGATGCAAGTGGATGTCAGCGGCTCGCCGACAGAGATTGCAGAGGGCTCGGACATTGGTGACGGCCCCTTTGGTGTCCCTGGCGATGATGGTGGCGGTGCTCCTGCAGTAAAGCTTGAGAAGCGCAAGAGGGAAAAGAAGTCTCGTCCACCGTGTGAGGGCCTTGCCTTGGCTGTTCCAGATGATGACAGTGACCTTGAGAGCCCTACCAAGCGACCCAGTAGTTCTGAAGAACGTCCTGTCACAGCGAAAGAGCTCCGAGAGATGCTGCTAGGACATGTCAACGAGATGAAAAGTGCTTGGTCGCTCTTCCATGGTCGTTTGGACAGAGTGGAACGAGATCAGAGCAAATCTGGTGAGGTGCTTAGTGACCTGCAGACTCGCACGGTTGTGGTGGAGAAGGATCTCGCACATCAGCGACAAGTCGCCAATGAAACCAAGACTAGCCTCGAGAGCCTCACGAGTGAAGTGCAGAAGATGAAGAAGGTCAAGCTGGACGGGGTGGGATCCTCTGCAGCTGCCTCTTCGGCTGCTCCTGGCGCTGCGCCGGCACCAGTTGACCCTTGGGCAGAATTTCTTCGAAGGCGGGGTCAGCCGAAAAACCCGGATGGGGGGAAATTGCCTAATCCACTGTCTGAGACCGAGAGGGGCGACTTGTTGACCGAGGATGAAAAACGCACTCTGGTTTTTGGGGGGTGGCTACAAGACACCAGGCGGGCCACCATAGAGGAGGAATCCGGGGTGATTTTCAGCATGCCCGAAATCAAGGAGTTGCTCGATGCAGAGAAGCTGAATGTGTATGGCCCTCGTCGGTCGGTCGGCATGTTGAAGTTCAGCCTGCGTGATGGAGAATCGGATGAAGCTCTTCGCGAACGAATGTGGAAAGTTGTTCGTGCAGTGGCTGGGGCCAAGCATGTGGTGCCGAGTTCAAGGGTGGGTGGCGATTCCAGAATGATGTGGGCCAGCTTTGTGAAAACCCGAAATGCCCGACTTTGCAGCAGCCACGTCAGCATGGTGTGGCGCGTGACGATTTCCCTCGCGAAGGACGCCTATGAGCAGCAGGCTGGGGGTGTGTGCCAAGGACTTAACCTGCAGACCACTGCGTACGATTGCGACTGGAACAATGGGACGATTTGGTGCGGGACACGTAAGTTAGCATCGTCGTCTCATCGTGCCCCTCGTGAGGAAGAAGTTGTGACGATGACGGGTGGGTGGGTGAGCCTTACAGCCGTGGCTCAGACTGCCCTGTGTTCAGTTGAGGAGGCCAAACAGGCCTTCGAGCGGGAGCTGTGAAAACCAGAGGCTCCCTGTTTCACTCCGGAAGCTGCCTGTGCTACCACAACGAATTCATCACATGCTCATGTCGATCCGGTTGCCCCGCATCCTAAGGTTGTTGGGGGTGACTTGTCTGCTCCGTGTGCAAAACGCAGGTGGGGACGTGTTGGCCACTGGAATCTTGGAGGCCAAAAACTCGACATGTTGGATGTGATCTGCAAGGACCTTGACATCATGTTGGTTCAGGAAGTGTCCAGAGGGGAGATGGGGTGGTCTGAGTTTGATAGGGACGAATTCCACTGGGTCGCCCATCGAGCTTCCGATCAGTGGCGAGGTGTTGCGGTGGGGGTTGCCATTGACAAGTTCGACTCGACTGTGAAGAAGATTAAGACCAGCAGAGGCATATGGATAGTCAGTCGTATCTGTGGCCTTGGTAGAGTGATTCTTGGCTCTCTGCATTGTCATACTGGCGCCACCAATGAGATCTATCAAGCGGCTGTGCGGGAGTTCTTTGCGGCCTGCCCGCGTAAGTATCGTCACCTGCCTCTCGTGTGTGGAGTTGATGCGAATGAAGTCCCACGCTGGAACGTTGCTGACACGGGTCGCCTCGAGGTTGACAGCTGCTGCAGCAATTTGAATGCCCTTCTACATAACAGCATGCACATCGGCATCCAGCCTGTCCCTCCCGAGCCTGCCCTCAAGAATGCCTGGACCCATTTTCCTCGTGATGAGACCCGCTCGGGCAGACAAATAGATATGATCTTACACCGTCAGCTCCACCTTAAGGACCTGGTGATCGATGCAGATAGGCGCCTGGCGTTGGGATCCGATCACGCCCTTCTCATCACGGAACTCTGGACGGCTGGAGGAGGTTCCCGTACAAGATGGAGGGGTGACTCACGTGCGAGATGGGTATACTCTACCATCGATCACCCTTGCATCATTGATGAGGATGACTTGATGCAGATTGCCCGCCAGCACACTCGTCCCCGGTTCTCTCAGGCCTTCAGAGACGACTCCGAGACCATCGCGGCCATCCGAGCGGCACCAGACTCCAACGTGAGGGCTGACTGGAAGCGGGTCCAGCGTATGAGGCGGGAGAAGAGGAAGCAGTGGCAACAGGCGCGTCTTAGCTCCATCCTTTGTGGTGACTGGGAGGCGTACAGGCAGCTGCAAGGCGACAAGAAAAGACGTCGGGGTTGGTGGGGCGACATGTTAGAGGATCGTTCAGCAGCTCAACTGGCGGGCGAAATTGAAGATCACCTGCGAGGCAAGATGATGAGCTCGCGGGAAACTTCATGGTGGGATGATCATCTGGATGGCCTTCTTGCCGACTGCAGCCCGGGGGTGACGTTTTGTCCGTTTGAACTGCATGAGGTCGTCACCGAGCCCCAGCAGATGAAGTGTCGCAGTGCTGTCGATCCTGATGGCATTGGAGTACACTTACTGCGTGTTCTTGCGAATCACGAAACGCTCGGGGGTGAACTTCTTGGGCTCATCAATTTCATTGTGGCTACGCAGCAACTGCCCTCCAGCTGGTCCAAGAGCTTTTTGGCGCTCATCGCTAAAGTTCCTTCGCCTAAGCAGCCGGCGGATCTACGTCCCATTCAGGTTTCGTCTGCCTTTAACAAGTTGGTCAACCGCTTGGTATGCTCCCGTGCTCTTCCGAAGATGCGCTCGGGGTCGAAGATTTCGTGCTGTGGCAAGGGCCGACAGTCGGCTGACCTGGTGGGGTGTGTGGGGCGAGTTCGGGATGTATGTCAGGAGTGGAAACACCCGTTTTTGCTGGGGAAGTTAGATGTGGCAGGAGCTTTCGACAAAATCGATCGGGGACGAGTAGCGAAGTTCTTGATTGCCAAGTTGAAGGACGCCGACCTACCACATGAACTCCGGTACATGTTAGCTCAGCTACGTACGCACACGGTATGCGGCACTGCTCCTGGTGGGGTAGACATTTCACGCAGGCCTGACGTCGGTATTAAACAAGGTGCTCCCGAGAGTGCTGAGGTGTTCGCCATGATCATGGACGGCCTGTTGTCGGACCTCATAGCCTGCGAGCAGTGGAAGCGCATGGGCTCCTCCTTCCATGATGTTGATCTTGACATCTTGCTGTATCAGGATGACATTTTCATTCTCGAGACGGACATGGCACGGCTGTGTAGGCGCATCAAGATCATCGACCGCTGCCTTGAGAGAGTTGGGCTACGCCTTGCGACTTCCAAGACCAAGATTGTCGCTAACGTGCACTACGTGGGTCCCCGCAGAGTTAAGATCAACGACGACGTCTTCTGCATTGCCCCTCATGGCGAGTCCCTTAAAGTGCTTGGGTTGAGTTTTTCACTGTCGAGTGACGCCTCGGAACAAGCCAATGAGATCATCTCACGAGTCCGTGCTGCCGCGGCCTTCCACAGTGACATACTTCGTGCACCTGGCTCGTGGAAAGCGAAAGTTGGGATGATGCGAACCTTAGTGGAGTCCCAATTCAACTGGATTGGTGGCTCGCTCCATTGGGGACAGAGTGCTCTACACGCCCTGAATGTAGTGCAGTTGCAGACATGTCGTTCCGCCTTCGGCTTGAAAAGATATCGTGATGAATCCTGGGTTGAGTGGAATCAGCGGTCGCTACGTCTTGTCAGGCTTTGGTTGCATTCAAACAACTGTGCCCGTTGGTCATCGCGCGTCCTCTCACTGCAGCACATGCTCCATGGTCACTGGGCACGGCGTACTGAGTGGGTGGGGAATGAGGCGGTTGCTTGCCCTCCAATGAGAGCACTTCAGTGGCGATGTACGCAGTGGTGGCGCCACCAGCAATCACTGAGCCCAGCGGTCTCGCTCCGTCACCCAGGAAGATTTTATGCCAGCAACACAGAACGCCAGCTGGCTCATGCTCATGGAAACTTGTGGTTTGTTGTTGCACAGGATCGTCACAAGTGGTCGCAAGAGCGCGATGTGTATATCAAGCAATGGGATGTCAAGTGGGCCTCTGGCCGTCAGCTTTCATTACGTTGGTAAACTGCATTTCGGCCCTTCAATGAAGCCCTGCCTGAAGTCGGGCTGAGTACAGGGGTGGTGGTGCTTTTGCCCTGTTCCTATTTCTTGCTGTGCTTGTTTCAAGACTCCCCTTGGTATCCATGTGGTTGACTTTTACATGTTCACTTGTGCGACACTTACATGATCTCTTGTCGAAACTGTGCGTGAAGCTCCTGATGTATTTCTGCGTGATCTGAGTATGACTTCTGTGACTCCTGCTGCCTTGCTCGAGGCGTCCTGGAAACTCATTCTGGCCCTCTCCCTTCTTTTGCTGACGGACATGGTGCTCGTCGCTGAACATCGGCATCCCCCGCGGCGAGGTCTTCGTGGCGCTTGTGGAGCTGTTCCGCATGTGGTGGCCTTCCTCCTCATGATCTGTGTTGCCCTCCTGGTTGGTGGCATGGACCGTGGAGATGAGCAAACCCCCGCCTCTGAGCCGAAGGTACACCCTCCTTGGACGGATGAGGAGATTGCGGCGCGAAGAGCAGAGGCTTGGGAGGATGAATCGTGGTCTTCCCCTTGGAGTACGTGGCCAGGGTGGGGTGACGATGTTCCTCCTGCGGTTGCCCACAACCCGTGCCTGCTCTCCTCGACCTTGGTTGCCCCGTCATGTGGTGAAACGTCATGGAGCACTTCGGCATGGGAAATGCATGGTGAAGAGTGTGCAGGAGCTCTCCACTCGTCTTTGCAGACAGCTGACCAGTCAAGTCTGTGCCAATCAGCCTCGTCGTCTTCTGCGATGCCACAGGGGGTGAGCTCTTCGTCCTGTCCTTCAACGTCGCCTGGTGATGAGATCCCAGCACTTCCTGATGCAGCATGGGACGAGAATATCTCGCTGGGGCTGCAGGAGGAGGAAGTACACATGGTAACGGCGGGGCATCTGGGAGGTGACCGTGGCCCACTGGCGCCGATTCCTGAAGAAGTTCCCCCTCCGTTTGGGTTGAGCTGTTCGTTGAGTCCCTCGGAACCTGGTCTCGCCCAAAATGAAGAGGGGACCGAGGACGACTCCCTGGCGAAGCTTATGGATAATCACCCACTACGTGGCCGACGTCCTCTACGTGATGGTTCTCTGCAACGTCCCCCTCTTGGACGAGATCCTTCATCTTTGGCGACCCCGAAGAGCAGCAGTCAACCTCGCCCTGGGGAGATCGACTGGAGCTCGCCAGGGATCACACGTCGCGGCTCCAGTGTTAGACCAGGCATAGACCGGTGGCACAACCTGGATGGCTCGATACGCTATCGGCTTCGCGAACAACAGCAACAGGAAGGAGACGACGCCCTAAGTGGTGGGACTGCTCTGCCGGATGTGGGACCATGCCCGGGTGGTGAAAGTTCGTCGTCGAGCACGGGAGCCTCCACGTCCTTCTACCCGGCGGTGCATGTGCGACCAGGGAAAGATGATAAAGACACGTCGCATGAGACCTCCACATGCGACACGGGCAGGGGTGAAGTCTCTTCAGCGGCTGCTTCGTCGGACTCTTCCTGTTCGGAAGTGGGGTTTTGGAAGCATGGCGAATGGCAGGCGCGGGAGCGAACGCCGCAGGAAGCAAGACAGCACCGAGGCGGCAGTGGTCCCCAACGGTCCAACGTACCCTTCGTAAACAACAACGTATGAACAGCTATTTTCAGGGAGAGTGGCGACCTGCATGGTTGGAAAGATACATCGATGACAAGAACAAGCGACTCCAGACTGCAGGTCAGATGGAGTCCTCCAACCCTCCAGCTGCTGCGTCTTCAGGCGTGGTCGATGCTTCACCTTCTGCTTCCACGGATGTGGACCCGTGGTCTGGGCAATGGGGAGGGCGGGACGACAGTTGGTGGAGTTCCTCTTCTTGGGGGGTGACGTCCTGGTCTTCTTCGTGGAATACCTCCTGGACATGGACCACCTCTAGCTCTGCGTCTACGGCGGAGCCTGTCGTAGATGAGGCCCTGGAGCTTCCACCGAATCATGGCCTGTTTCCTGACGTTGGCCCGGCTCTTCCCCCCGCCCCTCCCAACCCTTGGCTTCTCCAACTGACTGGAGCAGAACGACGGCTGCTACAGGAGGGTGGTGTGCCTGAGCTGCCTATTGAACGAATTGACCTGCTGTTTGAATGCTTAGAGGATCAGCAGGCAGCTGACCATGGCCCCGAGGCCAGGTGGGCCCTGGCTCGTCTGGCTCGCAGGGTTGAAGATGCACTTGACAGTCTTCAGCTCACTTTGGACATCTTGGAACGCCGGCTGCAGCCTCGTGGTTATCTGCCAATTGTCCGGGTGCCACCTGCACGTGCTGACCAAGTTCGCCCTCTGAACTGGATGAGGAACTCGGCGAGCTTCCTGGCGGAAACACTGGAGCATCACCTGCGAGCGCCGTTGCAGCCGATGGATACAGGGGCGACTCAAGCACCTCAAGCGTCTGCTGGGACAAACAGGACACAACAGGAGCTCCCCGCGAACGAGATGGATCAGGACGGCGCTGAGGAAGAAGGAGGAGTTGGGAGTAATGGGGCAGCCTCTTCGTCTTCGTCGTCTTCTTTGGTGGGAGATGGTGTGCAGACGAGATCCAGGTCGAGAAGTCCCGTCCCTGCCCCCTCTGAGGTGGTCCTGGGTGTGGATGCTTTGGGATATGAAATTTGTGTTCTGCCACCCGCGGCTGTGCATGAGGGAGAGGGTGGTCATGGTGCAAATGCCTGGGCCCTTAACTCACCCACCATGCAAAGAGTCTTGGAAGGAGAGCTGCTGGGGGTTTGGCGAGAACAAAGTGAAGATGAGGCGACTACATCCACTACCACACAAGTCGTTGAGGGGGATGACTTTGCTTCCTTGGTACAATCAACAATGTCGCCCCTGAGCTCCTTCATGTCATCAACCTGGACATCGACTACATGGACGACCGCGTGGATGACCTCGTTGTTAAGTACGTGCCCCAGCTCCTCTTTGTCATCAACATGGACATCGACTACGTGGACGACTACGTGGATAACCTCTTCGACGTGGTGCTCTTCCACCTGGCCTTTCACCAGTACCACGACTACGACCAGTTCCTCACGATCAACACTTGAAGCTGTGGGTGATGCTACGGCTGGGGTCATGGTCTTCGCTAACACGGCGGATGTCATTGATACGCTGCATCGTCTGCTGGCTCGTAGCAGGGCGTTGGTACGCCATCAGCGGCTGCTCTTGGAAGCCCTGGAGGAAGTTGCTCACTGGCTGCCCGCCCCTCCGACTGCGCCGGTGCTCAATGGACCGTCCTTGGATGCTGCCATTTGGCAGAATGTGGCTAGGAATGTGCCACATGCCGATGGTCCCTACCCTGAGCCGGCTGATGGTCCGTCGTCTCAGGGTGCTCCACACGCCGTCCTGCTTCAACCTGGCCTTCCTGAGAACATCCAGGCGGTTAACATGGCTCTCCCTTCTGTGCCCCCTTCGCAAATTGCTGGTCTACGACGGAGACTCTGGCGACGCCATGTGGAGCGACTTCATCTTCATGAACAAGGACAGGCGCTGCAAGCTGCCCCCTCCTCGGACACGTTGTACCTGGTTCAAACGAATGAGGCGGAGATGGTCCCAACACACAGTGGCGATGCTCCGCACCTCCTGGTACCTAATGGTCGCCTGGTGCATTCACGACGTCGTCAACATCCACCTCGCCGTGTTTCTCTGTTTGATGGCCCGGATGATTTCTCGGAGGCGGCTCTGCAGGGTGGTCTTGGTGTGGCCGGTGCGGATGCGCGGACGTCTTTGTCTGCTGAGTCATCGTCTTTGTTCCCTGTGGCTTCATCGCGGGCGGGGTCGTCAGGGGCGACTTCTTCGGCGGATGTTGGGGTGTCTTCTTCTCTGCCTACTAGTTCGCCCAACGGAAGTACGCCGGAACCACGAGCTCCTCGCCGTCAGACCCGTGAGTGCAGCCGCAGTCGTGAGAGGGAGGTGTGATTTTCCTGGTCCTGTCTAGATTGGTCGGAGTGCTTGGCTGTTCTTGGTGTCGGTCGATGGTTCTTTCATGTCGGCCACACTGGTCAGCAATGTCTGTTCCACCTGCCGTGAGGCTTGGATGTAAGTTCCGTGCTTCTGGCAGAGTGCATGCCAGCTACTGGTAGGCCTTTACTCTTTGCAGCTGCGGAGCGAAAGGGTCAGTGCACTTTAAAAAAAAACCTTAAACCCTAAACCCTAAACCCCAAGCCCTAAGCCCTAAACCCGATTAGACTATCCTGACTCGGCTCCGAGGTGTTTGGTGCGTGATGGTCGGCGCTGGGAGCCTGGCCTGGGGTTGTGGGGATTGTAGTTTAGGGTTTGGGGATTAGGGTTTAGGGGTTTAGGGTTTAGGGTTGAGGGTTTAGGGTTTAGGGTTTAGGGATTAGGTTTAAGGGTTTAGGGTTTAGGGTTTAGGGAGTTGTAGTACTGTGGTGCAGGGTTTAGGGTTTGGGGTTTTTGTGGTCTAGGAGGAGTGGGGCCCCATAAGGGCTTCTAAGTCTAGCGATTAGGAAAAGGGTGTCTTCATGGCTAGAAGGGTGAGGCTTCAGAGTTTTAGTTTAAGCTTGCGGTGTTGAGTTGGAAGGAGTACTGACATTCCGGCCACATGATGGCGAAAAGCTGCTGGCAGGTTGTTGCGAATGCCGGTGCTCCGTCTGAGAGTTGCGGTGCTCTGTTGACCGGATTGCACTAACTCTGACATCGCTCCAGGTTCCTCTCAGCCTCGTTCTGACGTGGACCTGGCTGGAGCAGAGGTGCCATCTCCGGGCATGTTGCGGAAAGTGCCACGGAGAGCTGGATTATTATAGTATGCAAGACTCGGCCAGACTAGACTAGACTAGACTCACTGCGCTTTGTTGTCTCGGCAGCAGCGCGTTTTGGAGCTTCGTTGCTGCGCACGTGGCATAGAAATGTCGGAGAGCTCTGTTTTCGTGCCAAGAGCAAAGGTGAGTGTATGAAGAACAAGGGTTTCTTACTCAGGAGGCTTTTTATATATCAAGGGTCCTGTAAGTTAGTGTTGATAGCAGGACCCTGTACTTTCAGAGATTCCCAAACCGAGCATCAACTGTAAAGCGCTGCAGGCCCTAAACCATAAACCCTAAACCCTAAACCCTAAAACCCTAAACCGCAGGCGTGAGCCCATGGAGATCTTCATGGACCGCGAGGTGTATCACAAGCATTTCAACGACTATTACTACGGCCCGGGACCTGTTGCTTGAACGTCCTGTAGGGCCACTGTAGGGTTTAGGGTTTAGGGTTTAGGGCTTAGGGTTGAATGTCCTGTAGGGGCCTGACTAATTACCAATACTCTTTTGGGGGGTCCCTGATTATGATTATAGCATAATGGGCCCCAAAATCCTATTCTAATTCGTAAGGCCCCTATACTATACCCTCATATAGATCCCTTATAGTTTATAGACCCCATTGAAGTAACCTTTATAGAACCCTTTAAAAGGAGCCCCCCAAAAAAACCCTATTCCAACCATGAAAAAGCACCGAAACAACCCTACCCACGTTTGTGTTGGGAGCTCTGGGAGCTCAGGTGCTGCCTCCACCGCCCCCAAAACCCTAAACCCTCAAGTCTGAATGGATCTTTCGGTCCGAATGAAGAGGGTTCTTGGGGTTTAGGGCTTAGGGTTTAGAGGTTTAGAGGTTTAGGGTTTAGGGTTTAGGGTTTAGGGTTTTGGGGTTGGGGTTGGGGTTTAGGGGTTTAGGGCTTTAGGGTGGGGAGCCCAAGCCCTAAACCCTAGACTTCGCGTCCGAGGCGTGTACTTTGACCACCACCACTTCTCGCACCAGCTCTGCCACCGCCGGGCTCATAAGCTCCCGAGCTGCACATGGCAGGTTCCCTAAACTGGACACCCCAAACCCTATACTGTACTGAACTACTGTTGATATAAATCCTGCAGGACCTTAAGGACTCTAAACTATGGGAATTGTATTGGAATTGCCTCATTGTGGGTAATGCAGGGTTTTTATCATCAACCGTAGGATATACTATAGTCTACTGTTAAATCCCATACCACTAGGGGTCGGCATGACTACGAATGACTAACTATAGCATAATATGCGGCCCTTATACAGTATTCAAATCGGGACAAGGCCCAAAGCTCATCAAAGCTCAAGCCAGAAGAGTTAGGCTGTCAACAGACGTCAAGCAGTGCAGAGCCCCAGGAAGCCTCCTCTCGTGCCAGCAAATTGCGTAGTCAACCCGCCTGTCTTGAGTGGTTACAGTGTGAGATCTCAATAGAACTTGATGCAGAAGTCCGTTCCGAGAGATGGTTTTGAAATCCCTGGGAAACGGGAAACCCTGAGCCATAAGTACGCCGTACTGACGTGAATTATCCTGGGTAATATAGGGGCCGGAAGAAATCCCTATATGATTGTTAGATTATATTTAAACATACCCCAAACTCTTATTCGTTCTCATGATTTGGCCCCTACATTGCATCAAGTACCCTCAGCTCCCCGTCGACCGCACGTCTTTGCTGCGCTTCAGTCCTGACGGTGTTCGTGGCAAGCATTTCCCAAATCTACCCGGAGCACCCTCATTACCTTCAAACCCTAAACCCTAAACTACCCTCAAACCCTAAACCCTAAACTGCCCTAAACTCTAAACCCTAAACCCTAACACCCTAAAACCCTAAACCCCTAAACCCTAAAGCCCGAAACCCTGAACCCCTAAA